>PNEQ01016518.1:18154-57709 GCA_003012365.1 Medauroidea extradentata
TTGTGCAGTTCTGCTTAGACCTGGTACGACGATATGACAACGGTTAAAGTGGACACTCGCGGCGCAGTCTGTATGAAACCACGCATTCCGGACTCAGAGATAGACTGGGCCGAGGAAACGTCTGCCAAACTGCCAACTCGACTCGATGACGTTATGCGATAGTTTTCTGTTTGTTGGCCACCGTCTCTCCTTGCAAGCCGTGAGTTGCGAGGAGTTCGCTGGTGTTCCGGAATTTCTAATTGGATAAGACTTTTCGTCACCGAAGTTGGAAGCCTGAGTGTTGCCACTGTGTTGCCAAGTCTACTATCGATTGTGAAGAATGATGCGGTGTTGCCGCATCTATTTTGCGTCTGCTACCACTCCGCGGCGTTGCCAAGATTATCGTCGACAGTTGAAGATATGCTGTGTTGCCATTGTTTAGCTTTCTGGATGTTTCCGAAAGACTGAGTGGAGGGGATGCGTGTCTGGTATATATAGGGGCGCGCCAGCAGCAAATGGTCAGAGACGGCGTGCTGGTTGCCCTAGGGGTAGCATGTTAAGTTAAGTATTTTTCTTTAAATGTCACTATGCCCGATTAGAGATTGATTGATTAAAAGTAAAGTCTATGAGTATGGTTAGTTTCGTTTTTGGTATTATTTCATTATTATTGTCATGGTTCATGTTGGTCTAATTGTGAGAAGTCCGCAATGAATTTAAGTTACTATGGGGACCAAGGTTTTGTCCATATTACAGTTTTGGAAAATTGTTTGTTTCATTTTGAGGAAACAATAATGTCTTGGAATGTTCGTATTCCAAAGGGGCGAGTTTGTTATCATTGATGTATTTGTGGTTTGGTTAATGTCTTTGTATATCAAAGGGCGTGATTATTATAACTAATGTATATTTTTTTGTTTGGAGTAACTTTGGAAATTTTCATATGAGTTTGGAGTTTGAAGGAATTGTGTAATAACTTTGTACCTGAATTTAATTGTTTTATATGGGTCCTTTTAAAAAAATTTCAAAGATGCAAATATCTTGTGCCCACAAATAAATTACGAAACTTAAATAATATTTTTTTATTTTTTTCTATGTTTGTGAAAACACCCCTCAAATTTTTGCACCTGTAAAACTGTCTCCATATTTTATTAATTGAACATTCCATATTGGGTTTCAGAACCTTTGAAAAGTCTTCCAAATTAATTCCTTACAAAAAGTGACCAGAATTGAACACTATAAACATCTGGACGAACTCCTGAGAAATAAATGTGAACACAAGGCATAAAAAATATGTAGAGTGAAACTGTAATTGCGATGTTCAGACTTTATAAGGGGAAAAAAAAAAGCACGAAACGATTATTTCCACCTTGAGAAAGGGAACAGTGAGGTGGTCAAGCATGAGAATTCGCCTATTTCGTGTGTTCTTTGAATGATTCCTGAAGTGGGTTAGTATAACAAACTGAACCGTTTATACTAACACACGCCATTGCAAGCGAACTTTGAATTGCAGAAAAACGGACAGTATAACAATCAAAAATGGATAAATTAAAAGGCAGTACTATCTGTTGTAAAACAAACATGTTACATGTAAACAATTTTGGAAAAGAATATGATCGTTTCTAAAAGGACGACACAAAAACAAAAGAAATAGAATCAAGAACATAGCACAAATTGATTCCCTAATGGAATATAGTCATATAAAGAATGACGACACAATTACGAAAGAAGAGCAAGTGTCGGAAAAGTCTCCTACTTTCGTTTGTGTTTTCTTTGCTGTGTCGTCTGTTTTCACATCAATTCCAGTATCTTGTTGTTTGTGTCGTTATCTTTGAATTCATCTGTTTTTGTAGACTGTTTCAGTAATTTTATTTAATTCTTTTGTGTCTCCATTGCAGGGCCTCCTTTCCCCCTCCAAATTCCCTGGGTTCGGGAGACGCCAATCAGCGTAAGGCGGCGGCCTTGAAGGCTGTAACATGCAGGAGACAGACACGAGGCTTGGGTATCAACAGCCTCGGACAGCGTATAAACTGCAAAGTTCGTGCTCATAAAACTAGCCGCCATGTCATTTCGCGCCTGTACTACTATTTAGTCTGTCAGGGGTCGTGATTCCCTACCTTGGGGTACCCTCTCCTTGCGCGGATTTCTAAAACGCTAGGGATCCCGGTTTTTCGCGAAAAAGAATTTTGGAGCACTGAGCCTTAAGTACACATCTGCAGTTCTGCTTCACGCTCAGTGATTTGATGTTTTTACCCTCACACGTGTTTAGAGCTATGTCTGCAAATCACAGACATGAGGTGAGCGAGCGAAGAGATTGTGGTCAGCACTCAACATCAAGGTCTTTTGCGCTCGTGAGGGCTAACATGATGAGAATATAGAGCAGCGTCGGAATGACGGGGCGGAGGAAACAAGATATCCCCGAGAAAACTCGCCGATCAGCGGTAACGACCGGCACGATTCCCATGGGGCTGGCCTCTGTAGTGTGGTCGGTAGCATGCCGGCCTACGGTGCGAGAGGTCCTGGGTTCGAATCCCGGTACGGGCATGGATGTTTGTTTCGTTTTCTTAGGTTTAGTCAGTTTGTAAGCCGTCCCTCACTAAGCCTGAAAAGTGCATAAAACCGGGGGACGTTAATTAACCCTAAAAAACCGATTCCCATGGGAACCGATCCCGCCGGGAATCGAACCCGAATCACGTGGTAGCCAACTGCAGCGCCACAAATGTGTAGTTTCTCAGTAACCTTGTTCTCTTTTGCGCAGTCAAATGGGAGACGTTTATGTACAAGTAATAACCACGAAGCAGAGTTGTACATGTGTACACAAGGTATTGAAACATTCTGGTGTAAAACTATTCCCGGGGAAATCAGGGATCCTCACCAAACGCAGTTTTAGAACACTGTGGTGATGGTGCAGGGAAGTTCTCTGGGTTTCGGGCCCAGCTCAGCCGCGCTGCTCGCAGCGTTATTAATATTCTGACGACCACGTCCCGCAGTTATGTTGGAGATTTATGACGTTTTTGCCGGCTTAGTGAAGCCCCAGGAGGTAGCAAGCAGGGCTCACCTCCACACGGAACAGTCGCGCATCGACCCTCAGTTCCTGATCGTAGCCCCTAGAAGGAGAACGTCCTAGCTCAGCAGTAAACATATCATGTCTAACAGAAACTACTTTCTACAACCACCAAACCACACGTTGATGCAGGCATGCACACATATTTAAGGCTCGGTCTCAGTCGCCATTTTGAATTTTATTATTTTTCGCTTTTTTTTTGGAATACTGCGAAGAAAAATGTTAAAATATGCGATTATACCTCAAATTTTATTTACATTTTGCTACAGCGCAGACCTTGCGATTTAGCTGTTAACATGTAGTTACGCCGCAACGTGTGTGGCAACAGTCATAATTTTCCCGACAAATTGCGACCTAACTATACATTACTAGCTCTACTATTGTAGCACAAAGTAGATAGAATTTGAGGTATAATCACCGATTTAACATTTTTCTCCTCTGAATTAAAAAAAAGTGGAAAATAACAAAATTCAATACGGCGACTGAAACCGAGCCTTAACGCGGTTACCCACCTTACAATTTTAATGGAACGACAAAAATTAGAATTTTTGAAGACCTAGTTACTTTTTTTTTTCCTTTCAGTAAATTTGTAGTTTCCTGTCATTGCGTAATGTAAACAAAGCAGCCTACGTATCGGTGGTTCGGGATGAAGTGAGCATTCAAAAAAGCCCTGCTAAAGTTCTAATTTCAGCAAATTCGTATCTTTCCGCGCGTAACGGCAAACGACGGGACACATCTAACCTCTCTGGAGACGTCACTTGATATATGCGCGTGTACGATAAATTGTGCTGTCCGTTTGACTGGATACAGTGTATTAAAGAAGTTAATTAATTATATAAAATACAATTATTTCAATTTCGGTTGAGTTAGTTTCGGTATTGTTGTACTTAAATAGGAAAATACATGGAACTATATTACGTGATTTCGCTGCCAACCATACAAGCAGTTAGGCAACTGTAGTTAATGTTAAATGATATGCAGTAACGGCTAGCAATGTTTTTTTCAAAGGTTAATGTTTAGTGCTCACTTTATCCTGAAGGATCTATAACAATCAGTGTGTATAGATTGTATCATACTATAAAATTAACGGCTGCAATATCAATAAATAAATATTGTACACACGATGGTCTTCAGAAGTTCTCACTTTATCACGAACCAACTATACCTGCAAAATGAGGACCCATCCAACATGATGTAATGTTACTTTGAAAACAGCACGTGGTTTAGATACTGTTTGAACCCTTTCACAATCGTCCAAAAGGCTTCATCACTATATCTGACAATTTGATAAAAACAAAACTACGATAAAAGCACGTATTTAGCTATACATCAGAGTACTACTCAATAAAATTATATGATCGCGGTCTAAACCCTAATAGTAGAAGCAGTACAATGGATAGCCTATAGGCCTACATGAATTCAAGTACCTTGTGCTTAGCTGTGATAGGGTATTTGTTGCTTGTGCCACTGTCGTCCTTATCGGTCCCTTGTTTTAGAGACAATCAGAAGATGTATCATGTATTCAGTCAATTGATTTCGTTAAATAAGTAAATCTTTTATCTATTTTTATATTCTTTTATATTTATTTAATTCAGCACTACCTATTTTATGATTTTTAACGCTTATTTACAATTCGTTATTCATCTAGGCTTAGTAGTTGTGTATTACGTTAGTAAACTTAATATGTTTAATAGTTTATTCTAAGAAGTAACAATTATACTATTTGTTTTTTGCTATTTTATTCGACGAAATTAATTAGATAAGGATGTTATTTACGACGTGAATATATGATTTAGTGTAACAGAAGAGAATTTTTTTCTTTTCCTTCACCAATTCACTAAAATTCACATAAATATACATGTTCTCACGATTTTCTTCTTAAGTTCATGTACGTAAGCATTATAATCATGTAACTTATATGGGTAAATGTAAGGTGCTTACTAAAATTACATTTATTTCTAATTAACTGATGAACAGGAATTTACGCCAAAATAGTTTTTTGCGAAACCTTTATTTTATTCCTGTCTCAGTAACAAAGTTTAAACTAGAAATAAATTTATTCTAAAATATAACTCTTATTGGATAAGTAATGGGTGCTAGCGCCCTGCAGTAGGCTTATGAAAATATCGGGACTAGGCTCAGGGACCGCGTGTCTCTACAAGGAGTCTTCTAACATTGTTTAAACCACGATTCTGACTACGGGGTATAGTGGCTGCCCGTCACCAACCCCCAACCCAGAGGACCAGTTGGTAATTGTGCGTATTTTGTTTGCGTACGATTTTTTACACTTTGATCCTCAAAGTAAGTTAGCAAAAGTCTCGATATTTAGGGGACCGCCTACCGTGAGCAGTTTTGTGCGTTAGAAGCTCAGAAGGGACAGAGCTATAAGGACGTCCCTAACACGAACATAACATGCCGCATTGCCACAACGAGCCAAACTCTGAACTAGCTAGCAAGATTTCCGCCGATCCATTATTACTACGGGGCTTTAAAGCGGTGACCATTTAATTTTGTTGTTGGAATATCTGTAGCAAATCATAGTACACGTTTTTATATGAGTTTCACATACATCCGGTTAGTACATTTCGAAGTACGGCAGTCTAAAAGCATGGTGTCTTGACAGTGACACTCAGTACTTGTCCGAAGTGTTCTTATCTATGTGTCACATACATCCGGTTAGTACATTTCGAAGTACGGCAGTCTGAAAGCATGGTGTCTTAAGGCCTTGTTACGGAGTTTTGCGGTGATTTCGAAAATATATTTTTTCATTGCTACCTAATACTCATATCAAAATTTCGCTGCACAGCTTTGACACTTATATGTTATAATTTGTAGCTGAATTTTTTTGTAGAATTATACTGAACGATTTTTTAGATTTCATTACCCAAAGTACCACGTTTTTCGTCGTGAAAATAAGCAAAAACGAAGGAATGTTTTTTTGCTGGCGAATGGTACATTATTTTAAAAAACGCATCCACAGTATTGTGCATCGTGTGATTGCACATTGACTCAAATTTTTTCAAAACTTTTGGTTAAAAAATATTTGAGTTATTGGCACCAGTCTGAAAAAAACTCGGGAACAAGCCCTTAACAGTGACACTCAGTAGCCTACTTGTCAGAAGTGTTTTTATGTAAGTTTCTCATACATCCTGTTAGTAAATTTTGAAGTACGGCAGTCTGAAAGCATGATGTCTTGACAGTGACACTCAGTACTTATCCATAGTGTTTTTCTCGTACATTGGTAAAATGGGCACGTGTGAAATAGTTTGGTTAAAAAAAAAAAACATATTTATCCTCTACATTACAACGTATTTGAAGTGCGTGCCAGGCGGCGCCTATAAGAACGTTGGTCCCATAAAAACGGCTTATTTTATATTTGTGCCAAACACTGTGTAACTTTTACACGAACGATATCATATTATTTCCCTAAATAAAACAACGGACCTCATAGTTTTTGTATAATCCTTCTTTAAAGTCACAAAATGGCAGGTAAGGTGTAGTCAAAATTAAGAAAAGTAATTAAGTTGCAAGAACAAGATAATTCATGTTAATATTAAATACTATTAGCTATTGCAAAACACACCTCAAATTACAAAGGAATTGATAAAAGTGAGTAAATTTTTGCATAACTTTGGGTTGTGGCTAATATTGATAATTCTAAAACTTATGTTTGTCAAACACGTCCTAAAATTCATTAGTACACTTTCAGTGCCTGTGATTTTTAGTTCGTAAGATTTTTTTTTATTTTGGCTACACCGAAACATTCATTTTGTGACTCTGATGAACGATTACGCAAAAACTATGAGATCTAATTTTTTTTAATTAGGGAAAATTACATGTTATATAATGTGTAAAAGTTGAACAGTGTTTGGTAACAATATAAACCACTGACTTTTTTATGGGTCCAAGGCTGTGAAGACGCGCATGCGCTGTAGGTGCGACCACAGACTGGCGCGCAGGGCTGGAGTTAGTTGTCGCGGCCGGCCGCTAGGGGCGCTGTGGAGCCAGGCTCGGCGCCAGACCGCGGTGCGACGCTGCAGGGCGACGACGCCACGCGTCACTTCCTCGTGTAACGTCGCCTTCAGTGCGTCGTCGTCTGTCGCTCCCGACCTTCGCGTTGTCAGCGATGACCGCCCGCTGTTCTGACAACTTTCCTCGCCAACTTCCGCTCACCTCAGACTGCAACAAGCCGCTGCAGGTAAGACTGTTTTATTGTTATCAAACTGTCGCCCAAACCTTTTCAATTACGTACGCACGAGGGCATTTAATGAACAACTTACATTGCATTTTGCCGAAGTTAGTACTTAATGCACGTGTGTTAGATTATAGGGTTGTAGAAACTACAGTATGTTATTTCAATTATGTACATGCATTATTAGACCGGTTTTCGTCGTAATACATTTTTGCCGACATATCAACAACAACGTATCTATTTGCAAAAAAAATTGAGACGGTAGAAATTATGATTTATTTACGACAGAACTGCGGATAAAAACAAGATGTTATTGTAGATGACGAAATGATTTTGCGGACGCAAGACACTGGGGAAAAAAAAATGTTATTTGATACCATTACAACTGTACTCGTAATTTTCTTGGTGTATTTGATAATTAACCTTCATACTTAGAGGAATCAAGTGTTGGACTTTCCCTGAGTTACGCAACATTTACAATAAAATCAAAACTAACGTATTACTATACTATGTTGTTCTGGTTGTCTTCGTAAGAATGGCTAACTAATATATATATATATATATGCTATTGTTCTGGTAGTCTTCATAATACATCTATGTATACATGAAAGTCTGCCTGTTTGTAAAACATAGGTTCCTATACCATTCATTTGATTGCGATAAAACTTTGATGAGTTATGCGCGTGCCCGCGAATGTTTCTGACAAAAACATTTGCCTAAATAGACGAGATAAAATGGGGAGGCAGAACAGGGTGGCAAAAATTTTAGTAAATTTTGTTTCTAGAACGGTCAATAACGGTCCTTTACATCACTTTGCACAATTTACAATTTTCAAAAAAATATTGTTTCAAAAAATTTTTTAGAAAAAAAAATTACCGTAATGTATTACTTTTAATGTTATTATCAGTACTAATATTGTTACCAATACGGAATTTGAAGTAGTAAAATTTCTTATCAGAAACGTCTGTTAGTTTAAAAAAAATTGTTTCTACTTTTTGAAAAAAAATATTTAATATATATACGAATTGCTTAAGATAATTTAGAGTACATAAACCGAGTTTTTGCTCGACTCAAAAAGGCGTTTAATTGAAAACCATGTGAAAGAAGCCGCGGGTAATAGCTAGTAAACAACAATGCAGACTACCCACGTGTCCAATCTTGCATCCCGAATTATCGTGATTGCGTTAGGCCCTATTCAATGTTCCGAAAAATTAGGAATTATTTTATGTATTGCAAAACCCCACAGCGCTGCAATATAAGTGTCATGGAAAGTGAAAATGTTTCAATTTCCAGGGAACGTTAATGTGAAAATTTCCGCTGACGATGACATCCGCGGCAGTCTAGTGGAAGCTTATGGAATCAACTGGTGTGAATAATTCATCTGTTTGATGCACATTATCGCTGCCACTCCACAGCTGCCTATCTCCGGCGTGTGTCGTCGGGCAGAGTGTGGTGAATGTTTAAACTCTTCGTTGTCGCTTTGGTGAAAATTTAATTACAACTACACGCGAGCTAGCGGTTGGCGATATTCCTCATTAATGGTGGCTGTCGAGCGTGTTGCTTTGAGTGATAACAAACTTGAAACACGACATTTTGTTTCGAAATAGAGTACGTTCGAGCTGATAGAATTAATATACACTTCACTTTACATGATCCACACAACCATACACACGCGAAAAACGCTATTGATACGGACTTTAACGACATGATTTGGTTGTCACAAACTGAGTGACAAATGTAAGGTAAAAATGTGCTAGGCTCCTTACGAAAAAATTAAATACTGTAAACAAAATAACGCTATTACCCTCTCAGCATCTTTCATAGTTACAAATCTTAGAATCGAGCGAGATGACGCTACATATATTCGTAGAGAAAGCCTTCTTTCGTAGCGTTATCGACAGCGCACTGGCTTGCGGTACGTAAGGTCCTGGGTTAAGGGACCCGCCTCGTGGCATATGTGTTTGTGTGAGTGAGGTATGGTGCTAAGGACGACGTCGTATGGGCCATACAACGGTGCGTCGCCTCTACGCTTAAGGTGTGCAGTATTCGCGAAAAAACCAATTTCCTATGAGACTTTAAGTAGCGACCCTATTGTTTTATTTACGAAATCACTTTACTAAAGTCCAATGCACTACCCTTAAGTGGTTTCACATGTATTCGGCTAGTATATTTTCCACTATAGCAGCCTGGAAACCCCGTTTTGACCCATTTTGACGTGCCCTAAAAGGGGATTTCTAATACGTGTGTTGACTTGAAAATACTTAAGGGCAGTCGTCTGAAGTGTGTGTTCTTTTCGTTGAGAAACGGCGTGAACACACGTGTATTAGTTTCGGTGTAAAACTTTTCCTTCAAACACGCTGCAGTGTGATTTTATGGCAACGAGGCGGGCCCCTTAATTACAAAGTCTGACTGGGTGTGGATTTGTGTTCGTCGTAATAGTCTTTACAAATTGCCAAGTCACGTAATACAGTCACTGGTCTAGCAAACACACTGGTAAACTTATAAATAAAAGAGGTCAGATGAACATTAAAAAAAAAAAAAACTTTGAGTTGGTCTAGCAGCAATGAAAATATTGTCTCGCATTCGGGAAGACCTGGATTTGGTTCCCGGGTTTGGCCATACAAATTTATGTTTTCCGTGGTTTCCAGAAACAATTGCATTCCGTACTTGTCCGAAGTGTTGTTTCCTGTTTCCGCACGTTACTACGCATATGAAGCACGTGTGGGTAGCGCTCTTCAAAGGTGAAAGTAATGTCGCCATTTGAATGTATGTATGTATGTTTCACAATAAATATGTTTGAGTTTCATTTCTGGAAATTTATCTTCGCTAGAACATAAAACATGTACTGATAGAATTTCTGACGTCACTAGTAATGATATGATAGTTCTGTTACGACATCTGAAACAATACAAATACATTAATCAACGTTCTGCTCCCGACGTTTCTACAGGATCGACTAATACAGGCAAACCATCAATACTAACTTAAAGTAAACCACGTCTTACTCTGAGCTTTAACGTAGGCAAAATTTTTATAACTGAACTCGAAACCATTTTGTCCCTAATCACTAGGGACCCTGGTTTTTCGAGAAGAGAATTTTGCCCCACTTTGTTTCAGTGCCTTACGTGCACATCTGCAATTCTGCTTCATGGTTATTGGCAGCGTGTCTATATGAAGAGCCGTATATCATTTGTCTGAGCCAATTAAAATAAAGTCTCTACAACACCCCACGTCTGTGATTTGCCGGTAGAATCCCAAGGCTCGAGACAGTTAAAATAGCCAATCACAGACTACGAAGCAGAACTACAGATGTGCACGTAAGGGACTGAAACAAAGTGGGGCAAAATTCTCTTCTCGAAAAACCAGGGTCCCTACTAATCACTACTAAATTTGGTTTGACAGATGTCCGTCCGCTTTTATATACCATACGGTAAGAATAATTTGTAGAGAACTAAATTTTTTACCATACATTTTAAAATAGCACAAGAAATATTTATACAATATATTTATCATAATTTAAATTAAAATTAAAAACCTCTGAGTTTCTTAAACATTGACATTCTTCCATAAACATTACATAAATGTCCGCGGGTGGCAGTGGATATAACCCCCTTCCCCCCAAGATTATCCGGGTCAGACCCCTCAAATTTTCGCATGTGGGAAACGTGGCGGTCGTTGCCATCAGCCAGCGGGCTTTCTCGGGGTATTCCCGCACCTCCCGCTCTTCGCATTCAGTCGTAGGGCTTCATTTCACGTAATATTTCAGGAATCGACAGAAGCATACGTGCCACCAATCAGAAGTACGCGCTCGTGGTGTGATGCCTCGCCCTCACCACGCGCTACTATTACTAAATGTTACACAAAGTAACTTTCGTTTAAAAGCATCATTATTTAAATGTCATGTTACTAGCTTCAGCCCACGTTCGCGTTGTTTTCAATTTAATGCGATAATATAATGTAGGATGCATGCTTTTTTCGATGGATTTTAAAGCACACTCTTTCAGTCGTGCAAAAGTTTAGTCTAAATGCTAAAAATTATCTTAAATAATTCGTAAAAATATGTATTTGTATTTCCAATGTATTTTATGAAACTATGTTTTCCCTACAACATAAAAAATAAATCAAATGTTTCATCAAATTGTTTGGGTACCTTTACATACATATGTCAGAAACCTTCTCGGGCGTATAACAACTATCCAAAGTTACATCGCATGATTGGTACAGGAACGCGTAGGGTAAACCGACAATATAACATGATATGTCGTAATATTTCAATAAACCACGTTGCGGGATAGTATCTGTACACATAGATCACTAGGTTACCAACACAGGGCAGGCATGTGTAGTGTCGGCAATATCTGACTAATATATCACAAATAAAATCACAATTAAAATGTTCCACATATTTCTGTTTCTGAAGTCCGAATCCTTAGTTTTAAAGAAGTAGAGTTGGTTTACCCTACGTTACAAGCAGACAGACGGAAATACAGACAAACATACAATTACATAAAATGTACACAGAAATAATTAATGCCAGCATTTATTTTCCTTAAGACTTTTAGAACCCCTGAAAAATGACGTAGCGTACTGAACTTAAGATAGAATTAAATCTTTGGTGTGCTTTAATCCTGTTTTCCTCTGACACTATGAGGGTAATATGATTTTACCTTCGAGTTTTTCCCAGTCATTTTGGTATCCACGATTTTCCTGGCCACTGTGTAGCTTATGTTATCTGCAAAAATATTCGTGGTTTACTTTGCGTTGAAGAAAGTTGTAATGGTGCTTTGTATAACGTTGCTGCTGTGGTTTGAATTTTATTACATTCAGCAGAAATAGCATACAGTATAAACATACGGAGAAAAAAAAAATAGACACTGCTTCGCTACGGACTTGGGTGGAAATAGGATGTATACGATGTTCTTGATAACATTTTAGTCAGAGAAAAAATGAAATAATATTGCTTGGAAAAATGTTTCAACAAACGTTTGTAACACAATGACTTGGTAGAATAAGGGTCAATTCAACGTTTATAAATTTCCAAAACGAATAAAATTCTCTTAAGATTGTTTTCTTGCTCTTATTCATCTCAAATATATAAAAAAAACTAACTTAGACATTTCCAACAAGGAAAAAGTTGTGAATGCACATACCGTACTGTACGTTACCATCTATAGTTATTTGCAATAACACGTATCCCTATGGATGATTGTGATAAACTTCTCTACTACTCATCACATAAGTATAATTCTAAAGTTTTGTGCATCAGTTGTTTTGAGATGATAACGCCTACGTAAACACCTAACTGAAACCCTCCCCCTTTTTTAAACATACAAGGCACATGTATACACACGAAACACGCCCCTTCCTCCTCTTTACACGGTTATAAGGCACAGAGTGGACTATCGAAGCCTGGTTATTCAGTTCACTTTGGCATTGCGGTAATTGATAATTAAAGACATTTCTAAAAAAAAAAAAAGTAATTACATAATTGTACATTTCTTTCAACTTGATGAAGCTAAAGGGTTTTCCAGCTACTCGAACAAAATTCTTTTATTGCATGAATATGTTAGTATTTAAAATCACGAAAAACAAATGCATTGAAATATAATCATTGTTTTAGACGTCATTCTTATTTTGTATAAGATATACAGTCCAGTTAAGATTGATTGCTCGGAATTTTCTGGATTGTTCCTACAACTGTATAAGTAACAATCTGTTCTGTTCGGTTCGCTCTTTCTACAATATCAAGTCTAGCGCTGAAATATAGCGTACTAAATTATCGAGTAGGAAATTGTACTCCAAAATTACGCCACGTTAGCGAAATTTTCGCTCAAAAGTTCGATAGTTGTTAATGCTTTAATTTTAGTTTACTGGCCTCAAGAAACCTGCAATTTATAATTAATGTACAGTATTTAGCAATGATTCATGCATACCGTACTCTCAACATTGTTATAATGAGACGTTATTACAGGAACTTAATGAGTCAGTAAGGGAGCTAAATATGAACGCATGTGCATCTACCTGCTCTGCTAAGGTCGTGTTGCTGTTTATTCACCGAGTGCTGTCCACCGTAGCTGCTAGCAGGGACTGACTGCATTTTGGACTTGGATTCGATTCCCGGCTCCAGCCATGTTAGGCTCGGGTTTCCAGCGTTTACCGAAATCACTCCAGTCGAATTCTGGGATGGTTTCTTAAGGCCCGGCTTTAGTCGCCATATTGAATTTGATTAATTTTCGCCTTTTTAAAATTTTGATAAGAAAAATGTAAAACCTTCGATTATACCTCTAATTGTATTTACTTTGCGCTACATTACAGACATTGCGATTGTGCAGGTCATGTATAATGTGGTCGCAATCTGTAAGGCAAATTATGAATGTAAAAAAATTTACCACACTGATTGTGGCGTAATTATTTTCGATCATCTGAAACGCATTGTTTGTACTGTTGCGCAAGGTAAATAGAATTAGAGGTATAATCACAGATTTAACATTTTTCTTCTCAAAATTTATAAAAGACGAAATATAATAAAATTCAACATGGAGACTGAAACCGAGCCTTGAAGCAAGCCTTAACTACACCCTGCGGCCATATATTTGTAATTTTATGATTGTACCAAGCACTTTCCAACTATTATACATTACATCAATAGTAATTTCACACAAGTAAAATATATTTTGGTTCCATAGTTTCGTACGAACGTATGGCAAAGTAGTGATTTGGCTATTATCGCTTATTACCCAATGTAAAAACTATTCAAACTATACACATGAAATAGTTCACAGTGAAATTAGTTGTATTAAGCTACAGAACGATACATTTGTTATTTCCCGAAAAATGTATTACGTATAAAATACAGGTACACTCTATAAAATAGTAAATTTGCCACACGTGCGTATAGGAGAGCTACGACAGTAGGTAAGGTAGAATTGTTTCCCAGACATCCGTGGTAGCACTCCTAATTTTTTATACAACAGTCAAATATATACTAATGTTACCAGATTTGTATTGTAATAACTGTAAAAATTTGCATATTTACAAGGCGGAAGTATGGTAAGTGTCCCGTACTGTGCTTAGGTAAATTACTTCCTAAACATTTTAGTAAGTTATTTTTAACAGTGTAAGTTACTCAAATTTATGATCTGTACATTCAGAAAATTTTTAAAATAAAAATTAAAATTATAAAGGTGCCATTCTGTGACGTTATACGTTTACTTTCACTCAAAATTATTTCATTTGTATCGTTTGAATAGATTTAACTTTGGGTATGAAGCGAAAATAGTCAATTAGCTTCTATGGCAATATCTTCAATGAAAACTCTTCAATTGAAACATATTTTATTTGTGGGAAAATACTTTTAATGCAAGATGTTGGACAGTGTTTGGTACAATTACAATAATTACGAATTTTTCGGCGCACAGAAATCTTAAAGTCACAGGAGCATGGAAAACAGAAAACTGTTAAAACTACACATGTTTATACTCTGTTTCAAATTAGTTTGGATAAATAGACAACAACTTATGGGCAATAATTTTTTAGTATTTTGCGATTTGTTGCACAATCCAAGACATTTTTTAGCTCTAAAATGAACCTGGAATGTCCATTTCAGCATTTGTACTACAAAGTTTGTCTTGTGTAGTGATAAAAATAACTGAATATTACAAATTCTTGCCCATAAGTTGCTGTCAGATTCATCCAAACTTAAACTAAATGGAGTATACTTTTAGAGTGACCACGGTGGATACCGTCATAAAGTCGCGTGTCCTGACTATAAAACTGGTAGTTGCAGCTGCATCCAAGAGGCGTTTGTGAGCATGATACCAGATCACGCACACTTTAAGAACACCGGCATGTGAACATGTTTTATATAATAATAAATAAGGAAGAGAATGAAAATAAATGCTTTATCTTATGACTAGGGACCCTGTTTTTTCGCGAAAATAATTTTGCCCCAGTTTGTTTCAGTGACTTACGTGCACATCTGCAATCGAACGGTTCACACGAACAACGTTGATAGCAACAAAACACAACGGTTATGGTCAATCAAATAAATTTCCTCTAGTAGCAATATTTTTCTAGTTATCATTTAATTTACATTTGTTCTGTGGTTTCAACTGACATTACAAGCAACTAAGAGGTATCCCAAACATGCAGCAAGACAGACACAATGGTTTCGAACCTTTTTACTCATTTTTACCAGAAATGTTCGATACAACGTTATTTTGTTCTCGTGATTAATTTAATTCTGTTTCATGGTTATTTGCAGAGTGTCTGTGTGAAGAGCCGTATATCATTTGACTGAGCCGATTACAATAACTGTCCTGCAACACCACACGGCTGTGATTTGCCGGTAGAATCTCAAGGCTCGTGACAGTTAAAATATCCAATCGCTGAGCACGAAGCAGAACTGCAGATGTGCACGTAAGGTACGGAAACAAAGTGAGGCAAAATTCTTTTCGCGATAAACAAGTGTCCCTACTTATGACTTGAAATACTTATGAGCTAGAGTGAAACAATGTTTGTATCGAATTGAAACATTTCGGTACAAAGGATCGTTTTACTCTAAGAAACTACTGATTGGTCAAATCAGTACACTCTAAAAATAGTTTGCAAATTTACCACACGGCGTATAGGAGCGCTAGGAAAGTACGTAAGACAGAATTGTTTCCCAGACATCCACGGTAGCATTTATTAATTTTTTTATAAAACATTCGAATGTATGCTTACGTCACCAGACTTGTATTGTAACATCTATAAAATTAATTTTTATTGGATCGTGGACATACGCCATTGCTCATGTTTAGCTGATCAAACCTGTATTGAATGACAAAGTACGAAAACGAACAAGAAAAAAAAAAAACAAATATATAACGCACACAAAAATATAATAAAGCAATCTCAGAGGAATTCTGTCAATATTTTTTTCTCTAAATAATTGTTAATTAGACAACAAAGAATTCTAGGAATAGAATTCAGTCCAATATTGACACAACACCCAGACACAACAGATACACACAAATATAGAACCAGATTCCCAATATGAAACAATATGTAAATGGACAAAAAACAATGAACAGTGGACAACAAACATAAGACAATAGACAACACAACACAACTTAAATTCAACGAAAACGGCAATTAGGATTTATTGGTTTGTGGACATACGCCGTTGCTCATGTTTTGCTTATCAAACCTGTGTTGGATGACAAATAACGAAAAAAGAACACACACACATACACACACACACACACACACACACACATATATATATATATATATATATATATATATATATATATATATATATATATATATATATATATATATATATATATATATATATATAACGCACACAAAAATCGAAAAATAGCAATCCCAGAGGAATTCTGTAAATTTTTTTTTCCAAAATAATTGTTACTATAGACAACAAAGAATTCTGGAGAATGCAATGTTCTTGTTCGTTTTCGTACTTTGTCATTCAACACAGGTTTGATAAGCTAAACATGAACACTGAGGTACGTCCACAATCCAGTAAAATTTAATTGTAAACTCCCATTGTAACAAACGTTTAAAATCTCAACATCTGTGAAAGTTAGCATATTTACAAGACGGAAGCATGGTGACTGTCCCATACTGCGTTTAGGTTAATTTTTTCCTAAACATTTTAGAAAGTATGTTTACAGTGTAATATAAGTATTTCAAGTCGTAAAGTAAAGCTTTCATTTTCATTCTCTTCCTCATTAATTATATCACATAAAACACATGCTCACGAGCCGGTATTCTGAGAATGTTGGTTAACTTCTAAATTCCTTACGAACTGCTCATAAATTTAGCTGCAACTGCCAGTTTCGTTGTCACGACACGTACATTTATGGCCGTAACCACAGTGGCTACCCTTAACACTTTATGGACTGCACGCGTTTTCTGGATATTAAGATAGGATAGAAGTTAGTCGCCTATGCATACACTGTAGAGATTCCAGAACCATTGTTCTCCGTGGTACCCACTATACACCACCGTATTGGTCCACATTACATCTGACACATCCACTGTATAGGAACCCCTGTTTTTTCGTGAAAAGAATTTTGCCCCACTTTGTTTTGATGCCTTACGTGCACATCTGCCATTCTGCTCCGTGGTCAGTGATTGGATATTTTAACTCACACAAGTCTTGGGATTCTATCGGCAAATCACAGACATGTGGTGCTTCAGGAACGTTATTGTAACTGGCTCAGTCAAATGACAGACATAGACGCGCTGCCAATAACCACAAAACAGAACTGCAGATGTGCACGTAAGGTGCTGAAACAAACTGGTGCAAAATTCCTTTCGCGAAAATTAGGGGTCCCTATACCACTTTACTGTACGCCGTTAATTATTGGTCCCCTTAAAAACAACGAAGTGCCTATTTGTCAATGTTACATTGTGAGAACCCCAACTTAGACACAACATGATTTTAAAAAATGTCACGGTAATATCAGCAGTAAACTGATTTTTTTACTTTTGTTTACATTTAACGATGGTTTGCGCATTTATATAGGTTTTACACGATAATGGGAAAAACTAGCAATACAATGACACTGCATTCTTATCAAGATATTATTCTGGGACAAAGTAACGTTAATTAAAGTTCTGCTCGAGCGACATTCTGACCTAATCCTCAAAGTGTTAAAAGTAACCGTGTGAAGTTTAAAAATGTTCTTGTTTTCCGTACACCTATTTCCTTAGCTGATTTATTTCCTTTTCTTTCTTGTGTACTTCCAAAAGAATGAATACTTTGGAGGGAACGTTAAACTTGTAATAAATAAAATAAATACGCCTTTCGTCTTAAAGTTGACATAACATTTTATTGAAATTTGCAGCGAGATATTCCGTCTTATGTGGCGAGGAATACAAAGACTACCAAGACGGGAAATTGAATCAGAACGCTCGACGCACTGGAAGATTAAATTCTCCGATCCGGTCTTCTCGTACCTCCTCGCAAGCAGCTTCGCCTCCGAGTGAATCCGTCCCGTTCGTCTCTATTGGTCCGTAGAGTCTGCCGGAGACACGTGACAGCCCTCCCACACGTACGTGGTTACCAGCGAGCTACCAGGGATATCTCCAGCTGTTGGAATAATGGTTAGGGCCCGGTAGTTTTCGCGAAAAGATTTATGCATCACTTCGTTTCAGTGCCTTGACTGCATTTCTGCTTTGTTGACAATGATTGGATGCCGTAACACCCAGCGTCTTGAGGTCAAACCCGCAAATCACAGACGTGATGTGTCGCAGTTATCCGTGTACAGTCGAATTAATAATGACTCTGCACAATAACACACTGCCAATAATCATGAAGTTGAGCTGCAGGTGTGCACGTAATGCTCTGAAACAAAGTGGTGCAAAAATCTTTTCGCGAAAACTACCGGGCCCTAATAGTGGTCTATAACGTATTTTTTTTTTTTTTAATTTTGAGTAATACATTTTGTTTTACGCTTGTGATTCTTTGTAATAAATAACCTATTTTTTCACAAATTATATTAAAATGTCGATAATAGTACTATATATACGTACATGGTTATCGTGGCTATATGAACATTTAGAATACTGGGCATTTATAAATAACTTATTACGTATTAATTAGTTTCGTAAGCAAATAGCGATTACAACAGTTTCGCGGTAGATACAAAAGTATTGATCCTTGGGGAAAGTCTAATGCCTTCTTGGAGCATATATCTGTACCTCGGAGGCATAAGACACAATGTCACAAATATCATATTTTTCAGGAGAGCAGCTTGAAGAGTGTGATTCACTGGTGAATCCAGCTGTTTAGTGCCCAAAAATAAAACTTTGATTCAACGCTGAGTTTGTGTTGTGGTCATGTTTATGATAAAAAGTGAATTTTGACAAAAAGTGGACACACAGTCTTATGCCTCCGGGGTACAGATATGTAAATATGAATGACTGTCTGGAATATGTGTGTTTCTGTACAATTCTTCCGACTGCGATGAAACGTTGGTAATTGATGGGCGTGTGCCCGCGAAGTTTTCTGACAAAACATGTAAACTGTACAAAAGGGCGACGGGTGATTTGGCGTTGGGAGGGGTGCGCGAAATGGGGCACTGGGGCAGAAATGGTAACCCAAAATATTTTATGTTTTATTATTCTAAAACGGCTGTTAATGGCACTTGACATCATTTTACACTATGCACCATTTAGAATTTTCGAAAATGTTTTGTTAAAAAAAATTTATAAATAAAATAGTTTTATCGTAATTTTGTCAGATGTATTTTATTATCAGTTTTAAGATTACTGATTAAATGAACTTTGAAGCGCCGAAAAGTTTTTAATCAAAACGTTAATTGTAAGTCTTAATTATTTATTTTCATTTTATTTCTTTGAAAAAATTAACTATGGAACTATATTGAAAATTGGAATATATATTTTATGCAAATGACTTAAAATTGTTATAGTACTTCGACTGATCTTTTGTACGACTCAAAAGAGTCATTTAATTGAAAAAGATGCGAAAGAAGTCGCGGACAGTAGCTAGAAGATTGTAACGACTTAACACCACAGCGCGTGACATTGGCTTCTCGACACAAAGCAGTCGTTAGTCGTTACCGGTGTTGATCGCCTTGGCGTACACGCTAAGAGGAAAACATATTTTCAGAATTCTTAAAAACGATACAAGTAAGAACTTATAACTTTAAAATATCATGAAGGTTTCAGAATCTAAAGTGTGATCTGTTCCCAAATAAGAAGAATGGTTTATGAAATATATGGCATGTTTAGGGTCTTATGAAACAAAGTTTACTCTCAGCTGTTACGGTATACATCTAAGACTTTTCTGATTTATTTACTTTCCATAACCAAAACGCGTAATCCAAACTAGCCCTAGAAATATTTACATTTCTGTGTGTGTTAAAGAGTTATGTGCATAACAGTATTAGTATATTACATTTGGTGATATTAAACAATCTGTGGCCTGAAATTATAGGTTGGATAAAGTCTTAATCGCAGACAAAAGGGACTGAATCAGTGACCTATCGAATAAAAAAAGCCAGTCCTTCAAGCTCACAACCAGACAAGCTTGTTTGACAATACATAGAATACTCTTCACAATTTCTTCTTACTTGCTACATCACTAACTTAGCAGGGTAACTAACTATGAACTGGTAAACTTAGAAGCTAAATTACACGGTAATGTCTGCTGTAAATGTTGGCAACATAATGTACTTTTACTGCAGTAAAATCCGCTGGAGTCATTAACAGCGTGATATTTTACCGCTAATTGAAACCGATGAATGGCCATTTGGCTTTTAATCAATACAGAAATGAATGCATATTTATCAGCAGACTTTTAAAGCTGGCAGTTTCAGTGGCGCAGTAATTGCTTGATAAGGGTGGGCGGTTTAGGCGTAGGACAGCGAAAACAAAGCCCCATATCCGGACGCAACGTGTGAAGTAGAAAATGTAATTTTCATATTCGTACATTCGTTGATGTACACACGCCATAGCTAGAGGCACGATTATTCCACGTACTGATTCAAGGTCAGGTTGAACGTCAATAACGTATACTTCACTCCCTCCTTCTGTGATTAGACGAGAGCGGTTTTAACACACATGTGACGACTGCAAGCCAGTTATAAATAAGGGAACAAGGCGTGGAGATATCACGTGCTACACGTTTGTAGAAGCCAATGGATATTCGGCTTCAGCCGGTATACGTATAGAACTGATAAGTCTAGGCTGTTGCCAGATGAATACGCGAAATACAGTCAGGGATGACGATTACAGAACATTATTCAGTTAATTTCGTAAATGAAGATTATATATATATATATATATATATATATATATACGCGCGCGCGCACACACACACACACACACACACACACACACACACACACTCTCACACACAGGGTGTCTAGAAACAACCACGTAACAGGCACACAACGCGAATCCTGGGCTAAGACAAAAATGTAACTGGCAAAATGTTGTACGGCGACATTTTAGGGTGGAAAAATGACGGAAAAAGTTCCCTCATGCGCCCCGAGTTTAGGTATTATTTTATGTATGTTACGTCAAGTAAACATAGAATCATGTTTGGACTGCTCGGTACTTCAACCTACACCCGTAATATGCAGGTCAGAACAGAAGTAGTAGGATAAGCAAGATATAAGCAGTTCGGGATAAAGCGAACACTAAAAAAGCCCTACTTAAGTTCTATTTTCAGTCATTTCGTATCTTTCCGCGTGTAACGGCTAACGACGGGAAATTTCTAACCTCTCTGGACACGTCACTTGATGTTTGCGCCCCAAAGATAAATTGTACAGTCAGTATAAATCAACACCGTTTGTTTTAAAAAAGTTTTATTAATTATATAAAATACAATAATGTTCATTTCGGTTGCTTTTATTTCAATATTGTTGTATTTAAATGAGAAAATACACGGAACTATATTGCGTAACTTCGCTGCCAACCATACAAGCAGTAAAGAAACTAGAGTTAATGTTTAATTGCATGCAACAACGGCTAGTGATATTTTTCAAAGGCCAAATTTTCAGTACTCACTTTATCACGAATGACCTATACCTGTGTAGCGCAAGAGGAGACTACTTACAGCGCTATGTTGCCACAATGTGCATGAACAATGTTATCATACAACAATTTGCCGCTAACATGTTCGTCTCTGGTTTAGGTTAGTCGCCCTATACATAATTTCTGTCTGTCTGTTTGTAATTGTAACGTGTGCACTCCTATGCCATTCACCCGATTGCGGTGAAACTACGGTGAGTTGTGCGTGCTGCCGGGAGGGTTTCTGAAAAAAAAATTGGGTTGGGGTGAGGTGAGGTTAGACAAAATTCGGTAAAGGGGCAAAACGAGTACCCAAAAAGTTTAATGAGCACTACAACGCATGCCGGGTATTACTATAAAATAACACCACAGTGGAGATAACTGGTCGTATTGGGAAGAAATAAAATATTTGTTTTCTTTTAACTAAGTTTTTCAGTAAAGGTACTAAACTCAAAACCCTCCTCCCTCATAAAATTTTGAAAGCTGTTGCAATGAGGAGTTAACTTCGAAATGTTGATAAACCTTGAAAATGATAGAGTTGTTGAAACAAAAAACTCAAATTAAGGGTTCGAACTGCTGTGAATCATGCCATATTCTATTACGATCAGGAAAAAATGTAGGCCTAGAGTAAAGATGACAAATAGGAATCTCCCTCCTTATCGTGAACGATTAGTTATCACTGAATAAGTATTAGATTGTCCAAACGACATCGCGAAAGGAGAAAGTTGGGCTTTCTAGAACTAGCTTTCAAATATATTGAATGAGTGAGACATTTTGGTCAGTGCTCATTATCGAGGTCTTTAGTGCTGGTGTGATATGACATTAGGTGAGTATGTAGCAGCGCCTAAATGAATGGACGGAGGAAACGGAGATCCCTGAGAAAACCCGCCGACCAGAGGCACAGTCCGACATGATTCCCACATGCGAAAATTTGGGGACCGACCCCGCCGGGAATCGAACCCGGATCGCCTTAGTAGGATGCGAATGGTCTGACACTCGGCCACCGTGGCCACACACATCTTGAGATTTGGTTAAGCTAGACTGAACCTTAGTCAGTGTTCAGTACAGGTTCTGCATGAACTGTAAATCGAACCATACTGACTTCCAAAACCGTCCAGTGTTTTGATACCGTTCTTTTTCTTTATTCGTAAATAATCTAGTCTGAAAGAGATGCTTCGTACTTCTCTGTGTATTTTTGCGCCACACTTACAATACAGTATCATAAAAGTGGAGCGTTAATAATATGTAGAACTATATTCATTAAAAAAGTAATTAACTAATGTAATTTCTATTGATGCGCGGTAACTTGGAAGCACTTCTCCAATTTGCTCTGAACGTTAGTAGCAAGTATATTGTTCAGTAGCGATGAAGTCGACAGTACGAAACGCTGCCCTAACGTATAGAATTACATTTCAAAATGGGGCGACGGTGCCTTTGATGTTAGCGTACACGGTCGGTTATTGGCTGCAGGAGATTCTCGACACGGTCCTCACGTCTGATTGGTTGCTTCGTGCCGTGAAACATTCCCCATTGCCAGGCCCTTTATGCGACTGTTGAGAGGCGAATGAATACACGTCACGTTGCTGGCAATATCCACCGCAATGCTGGTCCGTGTGGCTCTGGTTTGCCACGAAAACTTTAATTGCACTTCTGTACTGTGATTCTGCTGTACACTGACCATGCATACGTAGAGAGAGAGAGGGCAATATCACGGGAAATGATTACTATTTATTTCGTTCTAATGTAGCGTGTACGTCACCAGGGTTAGACGTATACTTTCCATCTGGAAGTGGAATCAATATTAGAGACACAGATTTATTGTTAAAAGAATATTGTGCCAACTTGTTTCAATGCCTTACGTATACATCTGCACTCAAGGGTGGATCCAACTCTAGTTATTTTTTTTGGGGGGGGGGGGGGGGGGAAATTCCTAAAAAAAATACTTACGCCTCACCGCTGGTCAAAGAAGGGGGTGTTCATGGGCCCTCCCCCCGGAGAAATTAAGGCGGCTGCATACCCCCACATTTCAAATGCGTTAGAGTGTGTTCGTAAACAGGTGTTTTCCACGAAAGTGTTCCTCGTGCGCCCATTGTGCCAATGTAAGAAAAATAAATATACTTCAGACAAGGTCGGAACCTCATTGTTAAGATGCCATTCTCGTTAAAATCACGGTTTCCAAGCCCTCCAACATGGCTAAAAACGGCCTTTTCAGACTTCCGGATGTATGTGAAACTCAGATTGCGACCTGCACTGAACTTAGTTGCAGACGTTCCACGAATAAAATTATATGGTCACCGCTTTAGTAAAAACCGTTCGGCGGTAAGCTTGCACGCTAGTTCAGTGCTTGGCTCGTTGAGGCGACGCGGCATTTGATGCGCGCTTCAAGGTCGACCTTATAGCACCGCCACTTTTGAACCTCTGACGCGTGGGTAGGCGGCGCTCTTAAGGTTTTAAGGTGCAAACTGGTGCAACTTGAGTCATTTCCTAAACAAAAAAATATCACTTTAAAAATTTACAATATTTAACAGATAAACTATACATGAAAGTTCAAACGGGAAGGGAGTGGGCTCCGTGCTTCTCCTGGACCCGTGCCTTTCTGCAGTTGTGCTTCATGATCAGTGATTGGCTGTTTTAACTCTCAGCGTGGGTTCTACCAGCAAATCACAGACGTGTGGTGTCGCTGTAATCTTGTTCTGATTGGCACACTCAAATAAGCGAAGCCTCTGCAAACATTCACTCTGCTGATAACAATGAAGCTTATCAAGCATAGCTGCAGATGTGTACATTGAAACTAAGTGATGTAGAATTATTACCACCAAAAATATCAGAGGCTCTAAGGATCATGTTCTCATTTAGTAGGTGTTACCCGAGATTGACGATTTTTAGCTCGGAAGAGGGCATTGTTCAATCTTAATATCATGGACACTCGCTATTGCTGAAGTCGTTCTAGAAAACTTGATTATCTGGGACGACATATTGTAGCAATTTTGGAGGGTTGTCAACAGAGTTAAACTTATTTTTGTGCAATTGCTACCTGCATTAATTAGAAAATCAACTATTTTTACGGCGACGTTCAATTATGAACGCATTTTCACAAGTGGAGTGTTAGCGGTGGTTGAAATTTAACTTTGAAAAAACAGTCAAATGAGAAAAAAAGTACACGCTGTAGGGACTGACTGCCATACAGGATATTGCGAAATTGCATGTAAATATAAATATTTTGGGGTACAATCATCGCGTCTAGGGAAACATTTTGGATCGTGTTACTGTGGAATACCACTGTAGCTAATATTGACAACAACATTCCAGATGACTCGTATTTGTTTGTATGGTAGACATTGAGTAACGTGGCATTCCACAAGTAAGATGATCCAATCTGCGGGTCATTCACTGTAAATTATGAGACCTACAGTAGAGTAACTGTACGTTTTATGGCATATGTTCTCACAACATTGTTTGTTTCCCTAGCCGCGAAGATTCTTTTCCCAAAACATTGACGTGCAATTTTGCTACACCATGTATATTAGCATGTTAGCAAGAAATTGTTTGCACGAAATATTTTTTAAATGTTAGTTTCGAGGGTTTAGATCTTGTGTCACAATACGAGGAATTGTCGTCTTCGTGTTGCGTCTGTCGCACTATTATGAAGCCAGCGTTAGTGTATCCAGCGAGCCAGCTAAATTGTTGTGTGTCTCCAGGATAAGATTAATTATTGTACGGGTTATAGGAAGGTTAGGGTTATTAGATTCACAAGGGACAATTGTAGAAGGGAGATGCGCTGGAATCGGTATGACGACAAATCTAAATTTTAAACAATTCTGGCTTCAACGTCTCGCTAAAATAATCTGGGAAAACTACCGATTCCAACATAAATTTTACAACAAAAGGTCACAGTCGCACAATATTTAACACTTCGGAATTAGTGAATATTCATTAATTTTCTAGTGGTTTTCACAGGTTCCAGATGGAGAAATTTAAACTAACAGAATTAGAGAAAAAAAAATCACTAGAAAATTTGTGAATATTTATTGATTCATTTTGCATGAAACGGAATTAACGAATACTCGCTGATTTGCCAGTGGTTTCACACTGACTCAATTCGCTGAATCTGCTCCACCCGGAATCTGTAAAACCACTGGAAAGTTATCGAATATTCAATAATTTATTATGATATAGAATGCACGAACATTTATGATGTGGCGGATGGCACCGGGGATAGATCACTCGCCTCTCACCAAGACGAGCCGGGTTTAGTTTCTAGCAGAATCGAGCTGGATTTCCAAATGTGAGTGTCGAGCCGGGTTTTCTAGGGTATTTCTTCCCCCCCCCCTCTCCCCTTCATTGCGACGCTTCTCCATACTCACATCGTATCACCTCTCATATGAGCTAAAAATATAGCTCATAAGGTCGCTGCCTACCTGCGCGTTACAGGCTCAGAAGCTACGGAGACATAAGGGTGACCTTGAAGCGCGCATTATATGCCGCATCACCTCAACGAGCCAAGCGCTGAACTAGCGTGCAAGCTTCCCGCCGAACAGTATTTACTATGGGACACTAAGCAGTGACCATTTAATTGTATTGGTGGAACGTCTGTAGCAAAGTTCAGTGCAGGTCTCAATCTGAGTTTCATATACATCCGGTTATTACATTTTGAAGTTTGGCAGCCTGAAAAGGCAGTTTTTAGCTTTATTGGAGCGCTAAGAAACTGTGTTTAATGAGCAAAGTGTTACATCAATGACGTTCCGATCTTGTCCGAAGTATGTTTTCTATTCGTACGTTGGCACAATGGGCGCATATAGAATAGTTTCGTAAAATACCTGTTTACTAACACACTGCTACGCATTTTAAGCGCACGGTAGACGGCCCCCTTAAGCACAGAACAAAATCTTTTCAGAAATTTCCTTTGCCTTTAGATTGTCCAAAACAAACGTGTTGTATATTCGTAAATCCTCTGTTACCATCGGTGATAGGTCTATCGAGCGATGTGGCAACAAGTTGCACTCGCGTCTGGAAAAAAACCGCGGATTCGATTCTCGGCTCCGGCCAACCTGATTTCGATTTTCCATTGTTTCCTAAAATCTCTCCAGGCGAATACTGACATGGTTACTTAGCAAAAGCCATAAACGATTACACTCCCAGTTCCTGGCCTTGTTTGCAGTTGCGTGTAACCGTCGCTTATGAGCTCATTTTGACAAGACGCAAAGCGGAATGAAATTAAAATAAATAAACTACCGGTGAAGTTCCAACACATCCCGGCACTAGTGCAAATGAATTGATTTTTTTGAAAGGTCCGTCGGTCAAAGAAATACAATTGAGGAAATCAGTAACTGACGCCCTTTTAAAATACATTGTACATTTTGTATGATTGTCATCATAATAAATATAATACCAAGTTCTGAGCGATGCGTTTCGTACACTAATAATTGTTAGAGACACTGGAAAATCGTATAAATATTTAACATAGTCTCCAATAAATTGTAGTACCTGAATCGTGACACGTGTGAACAGTTTTCTGCAAATCACCCACGTTCTGTGTTAAAACTATACAGTTGTAATGGACGACTGGAAGTACACGCCCCCTGACGTCACACCGCAGGGGAAAAGTACTGTGGGAAACAAAGCTTGTTTACAAACATAATGATTTGTTAGTAATTGCAGAAAGCAAAAATGTTGCACATTCATAGATTTGCACACAAGAGTAAAAAAATATTAGTTTCAATTTCATGGTTAAGATACGCAAATACATAAGATTAATGTTTACCTGAAAAAGCGGCAAATTCCAAACAATCAATCAATTTTCTTGACGTACATCTCATCCGGGACATGCGAAGCCAAACAGCTAAATGAAGGTTGTGTTCGGCTGCGGTATCCATGGAGATAGGAATTGTTTCCCACGCCTGGCTGAAGCTCCGACTCTTTTCAAGTCGTCCATTGGGTCTGTTGAAGAGAAACACAGTGCTTCATGTAAACAATAGCCAATATAGATGCAAAACCTTCATTGTTATACATAGCATGTTGGAGCCTAGCAAAGAATCAACTTTTCCCGCGACTTACCAGTGTCTCTAATAATTGTGCCTATGTCATTGTTAAGGACCTTTGATTTTCGCGAAAATATTCTTGCATCACTGCTGTTCTGATTTGTGGCCAGTGACTAACGTTTTGTGTTTCCACACGCTAATTAAAAACTTTGGTCTCTCAGTAATCTTGTGCTGACTGGCACAGTCAAGTAAGAGATGCCTCTAAATATACTCTATATCCGAATCAGCGGTTGTAATCAGTGAAAGTTTAATCACTGAAATTTCAGTTTACAATCTGTTTCTGACTTATGAACCTTTAGAATACATTGAATAGAATTCAACATTCACGTTCTCTTGAGAATAAGTGCTAATCACTATTTAATTAGTAGCATTTCGTCACTGAAATAATCGGAACATTTTCACTAATTTCAGTTGCTCGTTTTTTACCGAAACGACTCGAATTTCAGGGAAGTGGCTCATTTCTCATTGATTCAAGTTCAGCGTGTAAAGACACGCTGCTTGTAATGTCGAAGCCGGACCTAAGATGTGCACATAAGGCACTGAGGTTAAATGATGAAAAAAACTTTTCGCAATAAAGGGTCCCTATTAATGACAAGGGAAATGTTTAAGTGAGAATCGTAGAAATAGTGACTGTTACCCATTCAAAACATAGCTATTAAAATAACGGCGGAAATTGTGTCTTGCCATACTAGTCTATGAGTAATTCCGTTATCTTCCTAAAGACTGAGTTTCAATGGAGATTAAAAAATTCACAGTGCTAAATACAATATTTAATTTGCACGTAATTCACTCTGACAAGCTACAATCGTACATAGAGATAAGCACTACTCCAGGTAAGTTTTAGTGTAAAAGTCGAATTAGGTTCAACGTTTGCTTAATGAAGTAAAATGTTTGGCCAATTTGAAACCCTGAAAGCTATAATACGTTGTTTTACGATATATTAAATTAGCGGAGGACAGGAAGCTTTTGTTGTGGATGGTTGTGCAGAAAAACGACTGCCTTGTCTTCGATTATAGAGAGAGAGTCGGTGCAGTTTTTTGAAGAGAAATAATTGCAACTGTAGAAACGAAAACAATTATGCCTGAACAGTCTTCAGATGCATTCAAAACGCAATATTTTTATTAAATATTAAAACTAGATTGAATTTTATTTCCTACACGTCGTCATCTGTATTATCAAAAATTTCTTCGCTACAATAACAGCCACATTCCTACTTCTTATTACTAAGCATATTACCATAGTGACAGGTCTTTGGTTCTTGTGTTAATGTATTCAGTGTTCTTACCACAACAACTATGTACGTACATGTTTGAGTTAATGTTCGTTGGGACCTAGGTTTTATCTGTAGTATAGTTAACTTGACCCAGGATCAGCGTGTCGGATCTGTCACTTGCCACCTCCATGCTGCACCATACTGCGGCCCACACTTGAACATATCTATTGAGCTGTGCCACCAGAATATATCCCCTAGGGTATACCGCCCCGTCAGACGAATACCATATGAGCACATTCCCAAGAGGTGCGCCCTGGTGAGAGGCTCACAGGGAAGAAGTTGCAAGCGGCAGAGCACACTTCGAGATCGGCATATCATTCAACTTTCACCTCCAGCTTGCCTACACTCACTATTTCAAAATTTTGAGCATCCTTAAGTTACTAATATGGCCGTAAACAACTTACGTGTAAATTATTTTCATTCAATG
Source organism: Medauroidea extradentata (assembly GCA_003012365.1). NCBI lineage: Eukaryota > Metazoa > Arthropoda > Insecta > Phasmatodea > Phasmatidae > Medauroidea > Medauroidea extradentata. Next base: position 47,675 of record PNEQ01016518.1, read on the forward strand.
AGCTGGTTCATTCGTAACAAGTAACGTTGGCGCGTGCAGCCTTCGTATGTCATATATAAACTTATGCTCCGTGACTTCGTTCGCGCAGTATTTAATTTAAAGCGTTAGTAAATTAAGTAGGTTACGCATAATCTTTTGACTGAATATATATCACCGCCTCACTGAGTCTTGTAAAAGTTCAGTCTATGAACTCCGAGTTAAGTAATTTGTAAAAAAAAAAAAAAAAAAGGATTCTATATCCATCTTAAAAAGTCCAAAAAATAAGAAATAAAAAAAATGTTATTCACATTGTCGGGTACCCCGTACTACCCACCTGCCCCTAACATAAAAATTTTGTCTGAAACCTTAGCAAGCACACGCCAACTCACCAAAATTTCGTCTTTATGGATGAATGGTTTAGAAACACGTACGTTACAAACATACTGACTCACAGATATATATATATATATATATATAATATATAATATATAATATATATATATACACACACATTGACACACACACATTGACACACACACTCATTGACACACACTCATTGACACACACACACTACTATAACATGACGTGGCATGTACAGTATTTACCGGGCTCAATTACAATAATTAGCGAGATAAGTATGCAGAGAAGTCGAATGAGTTAGCCCTGCTTGGGAGAGAGCGTTGTTTAATTGGCAAGGTTAGTGGAAAGCTAAATTTATGTAATTTCAACACGACTAGGGATTTTTTTCTTCGAAGCTGAAATATTTTGTTCTCTCTATATCCCCGAACGGCCTATACTAGTCTACTACTTCTGCGAGTTCTCATTTTGAACGCTAGAACGCCGTGTCCTCGTTTGCCGTTGGTTATTAAGACCCATTCACACGATACAAGTTTGCTTCAATTTTCTTTCAAATTTATTGAATTAAGTTTCTTGAATGTCACATGACGCCATGCTGACGTCATAACTGCAGTTATTTTATCTTTCAATTTATTGAATGTCATGAATTTCGTTTCGAACATGTTTGAAATGTTCTTTAATCCAAATATTTAAGAATATTTTGTTAGTTTTCCTAACATTATTGCTTCAATTATCATATTTATTGTATTATGTAAGCGAAATATACAACGTTAAAAATAATCACAAGCATTATATATTTTAAATAATATACACAGAAATTACAAGAAATGTTGTATTTCCTAAACCAAATATTTTTGTATCGTGCTGGGTCAGTATATAATTATAAAAGAGTTAAATTATTTATTTTGTGCGTTATCTGTTTATAAATTATGTGATAACTTTTCAAGTGGTACCTTCAATATTTATTGCCGTCAAATTTCTTGAATCATCACGCTGTCCAATAAATTGAACTCAATAAATATTTGATCGTGTGAAATGCCCTTTACTCTAGTCCGTCACCGCGAAAATATTTCGTATGTGAGTTAGTGACTTGTTTAACGAGTACGTCTCACAAAGGTTAATTCTACATGTTACGAAGATCAATGTTAAAAGTTTGTCACAGGGAAAATTTCTGTCGTTAGAGTGCTGGTATCAATAATGGGTGCAAACTGACTAATCACAAAGCATTCCTGAACTTTAAGGTACATAAAATTGATAATTTAAAAGACGAAATTGGTTTATTTTCATTTTAAAATTAAGTTAAAGGTCTTCTGTAATTTGCAAGCCTATTAAAATTTAATTTCACCACAGTTTCGTATTTTACTAGTCCCTTTGTGGTAGCAACGAGAATATCGGCAGAAAATTTCCCTGTGCCAAAATCTCCCATAAGGAAACACATTTTCTTTCTAACCTGTAGTAGAATTAACCTTACTCTCACCGACGTATAGCCACACCCGAGAAAGGGTGGATATAGCAGCGGCAGAGATATGAACTTCGCTAATTCCCAGGAACGCTACGTAGAGATTTCAAACTTGCTTGGCGATTTCTATTCCTTTACATATTCGCTAGTTTTTACTGACTGCCATTTAGGAGTGTGTCAGAAGAAAATTAACCTGAAACTTCCACTCATGTATTGAGGTACTTCAAAAGCAAAACACAATAAATGAATACAGACATAATTAAAACGGGACACTGTGAGAGAAAAAATTGGATAACTTTGTAATCAAGTATTTTACTAACTGCACTCATTCTTACCAGTTTCAGGATAAATACTTCAAATAACATGTAATACGTATTTGCACTGAGAGTCGACTGATGGTCACGTAATTCGAGCACGATAAATGTATCATTGCTAGCCGACGTTTGTAAGAAAACTTATTAGTCTATTCATCCACAAGGATATGTTATTATATCCAAATATGTTCCAAGGTTATACGTCGTTTTAGGTTTGCTAGTGCGGTTTGTGGTTAGCGAAATACACGTTCGTGCATTGGATTCATGGGTTATTTCTCGACTGACGCTATGTTTAACGTACCAGTTGTTTGGTGCACACGCTAGGATTTCCGGTACGCACGCTTATACTCCCATGCTTATACGCGAAAATGCCAAGAGTTTAATATTTCCTGCGGTGGTAAAATGTTGGATTTTCATAGAAACAACACAAAACCGTCGAATAATTTCTCTCACGGAAAATTTAATAGGGTATAAAACTTTATGACCCGACCGACCTATCTTGATGTGTATGGCTTTCCCGTGCATGTATGCTTCATTTTGTCGCCATTAGATTTAACTTTTTACGTTTCATTTCTTTCTACGACGCCATGTTATTTGTAGCAACAAATTTAATCAACCTCAGAGTTTATGTCATGTGTATTTTGTACCGTCTCATTTATAAGAGTTTAGTGCCGCGAATATTTTTAAAGAAAGGAATATGGTGTGTGCGGGTCGAAGAAAACTTGAAATTATATTTTATTATATTATAAATATTACTGTAAAATAATGCTTACTAGATGGTAATTGGGGAGAGGATGGGGGATATCTGCAATTTCTGAAATAAATAAATAAACAAATAAGTTTTGTTCATGGACAAAAATTACTAGTTTCTCGCACAGAGTGCCAAATATTCGTTACGTCTGTATCACAATTTCAGCGCGTACTGAAATAGAACATGCTTACACAGTAATATTACACGACTTCACTGTTTCTTGCATAATTTTGTGTTTTGTGTGTTGACAATATTTAGTACGTTTAAGCAAAATATTACTCTCGTCAATCGTGTATTTTTATGATACTGAAAGTAACACGTCGGCGAGCTAAACAAGCTTATAATGAGCTGCTGGCTTCGCGCAGTTATAATGACATTTACTCACTTCAGAACTTAGGTAAGAGTGGACGAAGAATAGGAATTCACATTCTTCTATTGATAGCTCTTGATCGTGCTCTGGACGCAATGTTTTGACGTAATAATTAATTCAGAGATTCGTCACCCTGGCAAAATATAGGACCGTACGCCAAAAAAAAGTTTTTAATAAGATTATACTTTTTTTTTTTAGTTCTTTTTACGTCGGTTTTGGATATTCTGGTAATAAAATTGTATCGTATGAGAAGGTTACCCGAGGGCCGGGTATCGCATCCCGGGATGCATACTTTCTATTGGCCGCCCGTAGACATCTGCTTGACCTGGAGAATGGCAAGGGATTAGGCTCTACGATAGAGAAGTGCTGGAATGAGAAAGTCGGGGGAAATGGAAGATCCCAGAGAAAACCCGACGAGCGGCGTCTTCCGCCAGGATCTCCTTGGCGAGAGGCAAGTACTCTAGAAACCGCAACCTCTGGATAATAAAGTAATGTCAGTTCATGTATTTAGAGTGTAATTATGTCGCACGTCCGTCTTAAAGCACCTACTGGATGTAATCAGCCACTGGAATTGTTAAGAACTTATCGCTTTACGATAGCTTAACAAGCTGTATAAGTTACGCCCTATTAATCCGCATTGCTGAATGCAATGGTGTCATTGATGATCGATAAATTCTATCCTTACTAGCGTTCATCAATAGGCCTGATTCTCAACCACACATAACATACGCACGCACAAGGTGTTTGGAATTGGATTCAGAACACCACATAATCTACATACAATAAAGAGTTATGTTTTGTTAGTGCAAAATTTCTACATGAATTATGGTACAATAACAGTTTCAGAACGAAACCAATAAAATTACTTGAAAAAAAAAAAGAGGAAGTATTTAAAAAACAACAATAAAATTCGATTAAGTGTTACGTTCTTATGACTACTAAAACCTGGATTCGCAACCACCACTTATGTATAGGTAAGTATTAGGAAGTTGACTACCTCAGTTCACGTACGTACGCATGCTACGTAATGATGTGAATGCTTACACGCTCACTCAGTGTTTCTACTTTTACACGTACGTACGTATATAAACTTATTGTTGGTTGTGAATGCAACTTTATTCTATACTCTGTTTCATATAAGTTTGGATAAATTTGACAGCAACTTATGGGCAGTAATTTTCAGTATTTTGTGGTTTGTTGCGCAATGCAAGACAATTTAGCCCTAAAATTAACTTGAGATACCCATTTCAGCATTTGTACTGCAAAGTTTATCTTGTGTATTGACACAAATAACAAAATATTAACAAATTATTGCCCATAAGTTGCTGTCAAATTTATCCAAACTTAAATGAAATAATGAAACGGGGTATACGATGCTAATAGTGCGAAGCCCCTGTCACCTCAGATCTACTTCGTGCAGTGCAATACTGATCGGTGGTGTAGCCTATGCTGCAGGCGTGCCGTGAAACCCATTTTATTATTAACAGGAAACTTGTTATGTTAGGTATTTTGCTGCGCGCTATCTTCACTGTCTGCACACTTACGAAGCTTGCGTACGATTTTAAACTAATTAGTGCTAGAGTTTTATTTTTCATCTGTTAATATATCTAAATATGTCAATCATATACTAATGCCAGTACTGGCAACACAACATCATTAAATTTTTGGCAAGTGTTTAGTACGAAGCATAATGACTACGGATAAGCCGATACCAATAACCGACACCAAGGTACGGTAAAATCGGCGGCCACGTTAAATATATACAAAACAAAATATTCTAACTTCAGTTGCCTCAAGTCTAACACGACACTTCCTGATTTCACATTGAAGACATGGGACTATTTTATTAATCAACTGGATGCTTAATTGCCTGCAATGCAACGTCTACTGAAGCAGTAACGAAATTATGGTAAGCCATAACTTACGAAGGCGAGGTTCTATAGTGCCCTTTTCACCGTAAAACACGCCTTCAAGAATGGATTACACTGGGCCTTTACCCCACTGTTGCTCGCGCGGCTTGTTAAATGTTCATTTCACGTCAGCTGTTCTGGGTAAATAATTATTTAATAAAACGCCAGCTACGTGGCAGAAATTTATACAGACAATATTACAGCACTACTATCCCGCACTTGTTTGCTCAAGGTCTGCTACAATAGCTGGCATACCTGCTGCTATGGTGGTCTTTACGACATTTGTTTCGTGCCATGCTTTAGTATCAAAGCCTGTGCTATTTTTATGTTGCTGGTTATGTCCCAATTTACGTTACTAACTAATGATGTCGTACTTTATAAGACTAAAGCTGCCCAAGCGATAATTATCAGAAACTGTACGATGATGCTATAATTATGTCGTCGTCTTGAATATGCATAATTACGTTCATTTAATTGGAAGTCATTGAAACGACTTTGAAACACTACGGGACAAATTTTAAGGAAAATAAAAATTTGACAATATGGCTTGGAGGTGAAAAAAAAAAACCTATCTGCACACACAAAGAAAGAAAAAATCTCTTATGTTTTTATAGTGGTTGTAGTAATTACTCTATTACATTTTCATTAGTTGGATGCAGTAATGTAATGATAACCCAGCAGCATACTGCATGATTTGAGATGAAAGGTAATTCAGCTAATTAATTTTAGCAAAATACCTTGGTAAACTACAAAAGAGTAAATTTACATGAGCTTTACGTGTTTATTCTTTCATATATTCTAATATTGTCAAATTTGTCTATTTTACACCGTCCAATTTATGATAACGTCGGATAAATTGTCCGTCTACTACACCTGTCTTTTGCAAGGCTTTGCATTCAAACTCGGTTTTTTTCCTTGTGCTTGAACCACAATTTTCGGTTGAGGAAAAGTATACAGTATGAACTAATACAATTAATGCAAGTTAAAATACTACTTTAATAAAGTGGGGCACGCAATTTCTACACACACATACACCTACACACATATATGTGTAAGTTTGATGCAAATAGTAGTTAAGATGTATTTTCCAATTATATGCAAGACTATTTGGAACACATTTTTAATTCTGAAAAAAAAATCACAGCTGTCAAATCTATAACAAATATTTCATAAGTCTATTCCACTTCATCTATAATCGAAACGTTATCATCGCTTCAATAATTATACATCAATCTTTAAAAACATGTTTGTTTTGCTAATAGTGTCGTTCGCATCGTCTCGCGGATGGCAGCTACTCTCTCTATTACTTTATTGCTCGTCAAAACAACACTTGATCTTGTCTAATAGAAATAGTATACCACGCGAACACACCTATAATCCACAGTAAAAACATTTTTGTTGCAACAACAAAATTTTGTTTGAATATGATTCAGCGCAAAGTAACTACGCTACAAAGGTAGTTAGATTGCGGTAATCAAATATTGCCTTGCATAAAAGAAAATGTGAAAAAAGTTATGTTTTGTGTCATATATTGTCTTAAAAAAAGTTTTCTTTGAAAATAATATGAGTTGATTGGCACTTAGACAATGTTTTTTTTTCAACTTAATGCTCGTGTTAAAAATACCCCCACTGTCTCCACAGTAAAGATTTAAAATAAATTATCTTAGTAATTAAACAGTATTTGTTACCATTGGTGTAACTTTTTAAACAATGGGTTTCTTCGCGACGCGGTAGCTTTGCAGTGGCTCATATTTAAAGTAATATTTTGTTGTGGTAATTAAAGTGTTATTACTGTGTGTAAACACTACGACGATGGCCGAGTCGTATGCTGGGAGCAGGGCAGGTGGACAGTCGCCTGTGGACAGGATTGGCAGGCAGCCTTCTCCAGAAAGTGCTAGTTGCAGAAATCCTGTCTTCGCCCCAGGAGATGTCTTGACCTGCCCTCTGGGGATGAGTGTTTCCCTGGGGCTACTCTAAACACAGCGCTGATCTGAGCAGAAGCTACTCCCACAGGAGCAGGTAGCTGTGATCTCCATCCGTGCCACTCACCGGGGTTTAAGTCCCGGGGGCCACTCACGCCCAGTCGCCGCTGTCTCATAGCCGCCCACACAGCGCCCGGAAGCCGCGAATATAATATTTATACTCGGTTCGCAATAAAACAAGAACTTTTGAGACCCCGGTTATTTTTATACTTCCAGTGAGATTGTATTTTTGTGCCACTTTGTGATACTTTGTGATGTTAACATAGCACACCAAGCTAACTTGCAAATATTTAAAATAAAAAAAACCGACTCACAGGATACTAAATTTAAAATCTATCAGACCAGTAGATTTGCTTACATTCATTAAAAAATAAATTAGAAAAGAGATGATTATCTTTAAATGGCTAAACAGATTTCCTTGGATCATAGCTGAAAACCATATCGATCACGTCAGCTTAAATAAAATAAAACTGCACCAAAAAATCGGTCCATTCGTTTAGGAGATACGATGACACAGACAGATACATAGATACACACACAAACACGTCAAACTTATAACACCCCTCTTTTTCCGTCGGGGGTTAAAAATGTAATGGGGCTTAACGTATTATTGACACCGAGGTCATTAGAGACGGTGAAGAACTACTTAGTATCAAGAAAGGAGCTGTGAGAGGAGTCGGCCATGGCCTTTGTTAAGAAACCTCCCAGCATTCACCTGGAGTGATTTCGGGAAACCATGGAAAACCGAATTCAGGATGGCCGGGGATCGAACCCGGGTCCTTTCGAATTCGAGTCCAACGTGTTACAGTTGTGTCACCTCGCTCGGTAGCAGCCCAAGAAATTACAAATGTTTATATATTCCACCGTTCACAAACGTTAACGCATGTGTTCACAATACGAATATTTTAAATTAATATTCTTACTTTTCCACGAACGGTCTATACATTTCTCTATCTAAAAGTATAGCAGTAAAAAATCGATTGTGATCTTGTTAATAACAGAGTATTATGTATGTATTAACACACACGTTGACTTAACAGCAATTGGAGGGTGAAATAGTAAGTACTACAAACACTTGCGATTTTAATACGTATACAAATTCTTCAGGGTTCTCATAATATTCACATGATGCAATACGACTAACTTTCTTACAATCATATTCGGCAAGCCAAAATTAAATAATACTTTTTCATGTCACAAAGTGCACTAGCCTAGCAGAACTTTCTTCGAAAATGAAATCCCAAAATTATTTCAAACACGTAATGTTCAGCAGCCAACCTGCATAAAATTTAAAACAGTTTTGACCGTTATGTAGTGCGTGAGACAAAAAACTATTGTAAAAGTTATAGGACATGGACTGAAAAATTACAGTCTTACTGTATTAAATCTTTGTAAGTTTGTTTTGTTTTAACGTTTATGAACTAATTATTTGTTTATTTTTATTTTTAAATAAACATTTACATTTTTAGTATACAGTTTTTATGTTTCTATCGAAACTAATGTTTAAATTGTGTGAGAAGCTAGTTGCTATGCTGTCACGAACTGCCGCGCCAAGTTGAATCCCACGTAGAACGCCACATTGTTGTTATTATTATTATTATTATTATTATTATTACTATTATTATTATTATTATTATTAGGTATATCAACATGTTGTATTTTACGGTTCTTGAAATGGACTGAGAAGCGCTGCCTAATTCTTCGTAATTATGCATCTGTCTTCATCTGTTGTTGGTTTTTATTATGTCGTGAAGCGTTTTACTTTTAACATACTTTATGATGTATATTCACGGCCTCAGTGGCTATTAGTTTTTTTATAACTGTCAGCGTCTTTTGTTTCGTTTGTGTTGCAAATTTATTGATAATGCTGAGTATTTCGAATTTTACATAATTCAGCACTCAAACCTCTAGGGACAATAGTTAAGAGGAAACTAGATAAGAATGTATATTAAATAACAACCGGGCGGAAACAAATAATGAATATATGTTCAGAGGGGACAGATAATCGAAACGAAAACCTTATGTTTCAACATTCCAATATGCATATATGTATATGTTTATTTTCAAAATACACTTTTTATACTTGGTTTTCAAGTGCTCATAATTCCCGTAACAACAGTTTTAAGTATTAAGGCGGCCGCCTACCCCACGCTTCAAATGTGTTGCAGTGTGTTCGTAAACAGGTTTTTTTCTACGAAAATATTCCTCGTGTGCCCATTGTGCCAACGGAACTAAAGAAAAACTTCAAACAAAGTCGGAACCTCATTGTTAAGACGCCACGCTCATTAAAAACACTGTTTCTAAGCCCTCGAACATGTCTAAAACGGCCTTTTTAGACTTCCGTACTTCAAAATGTACTAACCGGATGTATGTGAAACTCAGGTTGCGACCTGCACTGATATTAGTTGCTGAATATCTACCAATAAAATTATATGGTCACCGCTTAATGTACCATCGTAAAAACCGTTCGGCGGGATCCTTGCACGCTAGTTCAGCGCTTGACTCGTTGAGACGACGCGGCATTTGATGCGCGCTTCAAGGTCGACCTTACTGCTCCGTCGCTTTTGAGCTTCTCACGCGCAGGTAGGCGGCGCCCTTAAGAATCTTGTTCATTTTCTACTTTGTTTTCCGTTGGTAATCATCGCCCTGAAGTTTCGACCACCAATTCAGAAACAACCTGTGTGTGTATGTGTCTATATATATATATATATATATATATATATATATATATATATATATATATATATATATATATATATTATAATATAAAAATGAATCGTAAAATGTATTGGTAACCGCATAACTCAACAACGCCTGGACCAATTTGGCCAATTCTTTTTTTTTAATGTTCGTTGGAGTTCAAAGATGGTTTTTACGGCGAGAAAAATTCGAATAATTGCCGAAAAAAAAAAC
>PNEQ01016518.1:57809-107879 GCA_003012365.1 Medauroidea extradentata
CGATGGGAATTACATGACATCATACAAGCGTATTGCGCGCGCTCTTTACACTGTTATTGAGTACGCTAGCTGTTAAATGCCGGGCAGCTGTTTTGCGGTGGAAGCCGCAGCCGGGCAGCTGTTTTATAGAGAAATAAAGATGAATTAAAAAAATAAGTTCTGCAATTAAAGTACGCTTAGCGCAGTGGACTGGACAAATATGTTTGTATTTGATGTTTTAAAGATAAACAGTGAATATAGTATAATATAGAATATAGTATCACCATCAATTAACACGTAACTAAAAGTTAGTTACTCTTTTCTATAGTACACGCGGGCGAAGCCGCAAAGGGACAGCTAGTATATATGTGTATATATATATATATATATATATATATATATATATATATATATATATATATATATATATATATATATATATATATATATATATATATATAAAATTCTCGTGTCACAGTGTTCGTTTCCATACTCCTCCGAAACGGCTTAACCGATTTCAATGAAATTTTGTATATACATTCGGTAGGTCTGCGAATAGGTTTTTATATATTTTTATACTCCTAAGTGCTATTGATTAGTAAATATTTTTAATTTAATAATTTTAGAACCCGGTCGATAACTGTGTAAGTGATAATTGATCAGGTATCCCCACGAGCTGATACCAGTCTATCTTCACCAGGTGTCGCTGCTCTATTATTATCATTTGTTAATTTCTTTATTATTAGACGTCTTCCACTTATATACCCCATCCTTACACACTACAATAAGTTATTTATGTGACAAAACAACGTTTGTCGGGGCAGCTAGTGTATATATAGATGCTCAACTAATACATGACTAAATACGTAGAAATTTAAAAAAAGTTTAGTGTAGCATATACCCTTCTTAACTAGGTATTCAAGAGAACTGCTTGGACTACGTGTGACGTGCTAAGTATCTTAGTACACATGGTAAGGACCTCTGTACACATGAATGTAGTATAGGAAGTAAGCAGCTACAAGCAGCCTACCCGAGCGACGAGCTCTTTGAATTATACAAGTGGAGTCCCATACATCGGGCTGTTCAAGTGACTTTACGTACAACAGTCCCTTGCTGTAAGGTCAGGAGAGCGAGAAGGCCAAGTAGCTTGCCGGCCGTGGTCGACTATCCGTCCCTTAGAAACTCTGCGTTTCACGTACTCTCAGACATTACACTTTGATGTTATGTCGTGCTTAACATCATGAATGGCTGTTACTGTCTTGCATATCTGAATTGAAGTTTCGAATATGTGTGTTTGTTACAGCATTCTACGTACTGTCTTTATCACTCTCAAAGTTTTCTCTGTAATAGCGCAGATTCCAAAGCTACATAACATTTAATATGATTGATACATTTCAGTTAGTGGCACTGAAAAATATATTTGCCCTTAGAAAAGAGTGAACGATCATTTAATAATACGTTCCTGTTTTCCATATTCTTCACGTTGTTATTTCATTCATTGGCGGCTGCTTGTCATTCAATTCGTGGTAATATTAATTTTCTGCGTAGCGAAAAAGGGCTTTCTTAAAGACAGTTTAAATTATTACAAATATTTTTTTAGAGGTTTTGAGGATATTTTACGGTTTCATAACCACTTTAGGACTTTTTTTTAACTACAACTATATGTAACTATAAGTGTAAAAATTGATATTGTTTATATATTTAAATACAAAGAAATTAAACAAAATAATTTCAACACAATGCTAGAATTGAGTTTAGTGTTCCTTGACTTGCCAGTAGTTGGGAGCAGTTTCTAGGCAACGCGTCTTTTGATTCACCTTCAGTCATAGATTAACATAACTTTTTATATCAAAAATTAATACTGAGGAGCCCTGTAGCAAAATTTCCAAGGTTATTATCGCATGAAATTTTGAGGATGTAAACGATTATTTTGAGCCGTTGAGTGATTTGATGTTTATGTTCACTTAAGGTTTTTGTATGAAAAATTACGCAAATTAAATTTTTGTATAATTTTTTTAGTTCGATTTTAGTGAGTTACATCGTCTTCATTCTTTTTGGAGGTTGGGTTTTCGTGTCTCAGTAAACAATTATGTGCTTTACTTTCAATGTATAAAGTACATTTTGACAAGTGGACAGCGTTAAGCGCTTGGGCCCGAGTTTTTACATTTTTGAATTTGTCGAGACAAAATACAGCATGATGGTCGATATTTACTTAATTAACGAAATTTCCTTTCAACCGATAAATAAGCAACAATATTTTTGCCGTTTTTCTCGAAAAATTACATTTCATAACAAAACAAATTTGCAACAAAGTTATAGAGCAATTTTACGTTTAGATTAAAAATAACTCTCTGGAAAGCCGATACACTAGCACACGTGTCCCAAAGTTACATTGATGGCGTGTTCGCAGGCCAAGAAGGAATCTATCTCACAGTCAAGACTAGATCTTATTGGCGGTGTTCATGCCCGCCCACAAAGTATGAGGGATGAAGGAGGGACGAGATGTCTTTCTCGAGGACACTCATTTCTCTGCGACTGTCCGATCAATACGCACAGCCTCCCTTTCTTTACTTTTCCGCTACGTCTTATAATCGTCTTTTCTCCTGCGTAGAATCAGGGCTTACTGCTTATTACGGCTACGTACACATTTCCTCCGTTCTCTTCCCTGGCCGACGTCTTCGCGTTTTAATATCAAGTTTGCTTTTAAATTTACGTTCGTCTCCTTTCACGTACTTTCTCTCTCTCTCTCTCTCTCTCTCTCTCTCTCTCTGAGGTTTTCTCTTTGTTTACTCAGCACGGCCCTAGCGCCCGATTGAAATTACTCTGTCAGGAGCAACACCGTTCCGCTAATTCGTGGACTACATCCTTAGTTCGGAACATTGTTTTACGTTAACAAACAATGTAAAACTTTGATTTTTACAAGTTACAAACAGAAAAACTTTTAAAATTTGGATTTTGTTGTTTCCGAAAACATTCAAATATTTTAGATTTTTAAATGTTTGTTGCAATGGGAGTTTACAGTTAGAATTTAGTGGTTTGTGGACATACGCCATTGCTCATGTTCACAAACCACTAAATTCTAATTCAAATATTTTCTTTGAAGTTGACTATAAGTTAGTTTATTTACTTTTTTTAGTAAACGTGTGGATGTAAGCAAAAACATAAACAACTACAAATAAGTTAATACATCTTTGAGTGTACATAAGTTGTTTTAATCATTAAACGTTACAGAGAATACGACCAGCATTACGTTCTTAATTATGAGATTCAAATGCTACTACAGGCGGTTCGGGATAAAGCGAACACTAAAAAAAACTCTGCTAAAGTTCTATTTTCAGGCAATTCGTATCTTTCCGCGTGTAACGGCTAACGACGGGAAATATCTAACCTCTCTGGACACGTCACTTGATGTTTGCGCGTGTAAGATAAATTATACAGTCAGTAGTGTCTACAGAGTTTGATAAAATAAACGTTTATTACTTATATAAAGTACACTTTGTCGATTTCGGTTGCTTCTGTTTCAGCGTGGTCATATTTAAATAAGAAATTATATGGAACTATTTTGCGTAATTTCACTGCCAACCATACAAGCAGTAAGGAAACTAGAGTTAATGTAGAATCATATGCAGTAACGGCAAGGAATATTTTTCAAATGTTAAATATTTTGTGCTCACTTGATCCCGAACGACCTGTAACCAAGTTTACTCAATAGGAAAGTTTTTATAGGGTTACGGGAACAAATTCTGTAAATAAATGTACCAGCGTCGTTTAGGATTAGAGTGTGGGAAACCAGACGGAATTACCAACCGCCAATGTCAATACTATTATAAAAGACGATACTGCAAAATTGCCCGATAGAATTGGGGGGGGGGGGGTGATTGAACAATCCTCACAAAGAGAAAAACAATGTTTGAAGAATATCATGTGAAAATAAGTAAAAAAGGTACCGTTTCTGTAAATACAGTTCACAATACGTTACGTGGGACCGCAGTCGGCACAGTGGTTAGAGAACTCGCCTCCCACCAAGGTAATTCCGGGTTCGATCCCTGGCGGGGTCGGTCCCCGGATTTTCGCATGTGGGAATGAATCGTGCCGTACGATGCCGCTGGGTTTTCTCGGTGATCTCCCATTTCCTTCACCCATTACTCTTATCTCGGCGCTTCTCCACTATGGGGACTCATTCCATATCGCCATTCATAGAACGCAGATGCCTACGCGCGACCATTCGTATGTCGGCATTCGGGATGCAATTCACAGAGCCTCGGATAAAACTCCATACCTTAAGGTGGGGTTACTTTGCCATATTATGGGGTAACATTACACCACAATTTTTCGTTTAAAATAACTGTTAGCATCCTCTCAAAGGGATTAAACTTTCACCTTGCACAGCAGTCATAAACGACATTACTTTACTGTAAATAGTGCTTTATAATTTGTATTTAAAAATAAATTAATGGGGTGGTGCAAAGTTACCCAGGGGGAGGGGGGTGCAAAGTAACATCACTTTTACGGTACGATGTTATTTAGTATACGAGGTACAGTGCTCAGCGCGCGGTGGATCACTTTACTGTGGGATGCCATCGCAGCTATTATTAGAAGCTTCTTACCCAACGAGTCGAATTCAAGGCCACGCTCTCTTGATTCTACTGTTATTGCGACAGTTACTTTTTTTTTTTAAGCTTAAACGAGAGCAGATATCAAACATTTGTTCGGAAGTTGTGTTTAAAATTGTTTTTACGGTTGTAGCTACTTTTCAGACAAGAAATTATAAGGTCTCAACTAAAAAGTCAGTTAACCAAAATTTCATTAAATACATAATTATCTAAAACCGTAGTATTTACTGCCCTGAAAAAAAATCGCCCAACATGGAGACGGCGATTTTAAATAAAACTGCCAGACAGATTTTTTTTATATCTACTCTCGTTTAGGCGTAACAAATTAATATCGCTAAAAAAATGTAGAAACTAGAAAGCATGGCAGTAATTGGACGGTAGAATTCCACAATAACGTGATCAATTTCGCTCGCTATACGCAGTAGGTCATGTGATCTGTATTGCAGAAACGACGCGTTCTCGGAGTTGCGGTGATATGAAGTTTGGTTCCCTCCGATTATTGAAATGCAATTATGCAACAACCTATTTAAAGACAATGAACTACTTGTTGGCTAGACATTGTATCTGGGAAGTGTCAGCTTATCAGTGGATTCGGGTTTACGCGGGCAGTGGATCAAAAGTTTAAGAGGCGTTCAAGTGTCAAAAATGCATAATTTTATATTTGTACAAACATACTGTAGTGTTAGTTGTGTAGACATTGCTTGTAACTATGTATTGCACTTGTGAAAATTAATTGCCTCCTATATTCTTCGCATAGCGGAATGTCAGTGGTGAAATTGGCATGTTACCGGAACATAAAAATAACAAAATCTAACTGACGTACTAAAATTAAATAATTAGGCCTAGCACTTAGAGCCTGTTTCACATTAGAATTCCACTTTTTGACAGTTGTATTGACATTTATTTTCGCAGCTTTTGCCATAAAATAATCAGCATTTTCCTCTACTAGAAGGGATTTCTGCACAAACACACTCAAATGTCACACAAACTGAGTAGTTTATCAAAATTAAAAGCATTTTCCTGCAGAAATATGTACACATGATAGGCTTTGTAACTGTTAAAAAAATGAAATTCTTGCATGAAACAGGCTATAAATTAAATAACATGGTTTATATACTAACATTTCTTATAAAAATGAAACAAAATCTGTTTGTATTTTTCAAATATCTCAGTAAATGAAGGAAATTGCCATCATTTTCAGATTTTTCAAATACAAAGGAATTTCGTTGTGTGTTTTTAAATATTTTCTCAGGAATATAAATTATCGTTTGATAATAAAACAATTTACTTGCAAAAGGAATATAATGGGCACGCGACTAGCGAAATAAATTTCCTAACGAAAAATTACATCTAATATCCACATAGGAAATTTGCTGCTGAATTGTGAGACACTGTCCTAAATATATGTGACGTGCTAAAAAAAAAAAGCGAGAGAAATATTGATAAAGTAGTCAACGACGATTATATCTATCGAAGAAGAAATTAAATGCCAAATATTTGACTAATTTCTTAAAAGAAATAACTCAAAATATGTAATGTTTGTTACGAACAAAAATGAAGTTATCCGTTTACTATCGACGGCTTGGCGAAAAACTTACGACCAGAAATAATCTAAGATTGCTACATACATCTTGAATAGTGGAATGGTGACAATAGCATAAAAGTTATATTACTGAGGGAAAATTGCATTGATTTTAGGAATAAAGAATTGGCATTTCCGATAGAGAAAACACTATAAATTCGGGCTAAATGATCACCCGTCCAAATCGTGATGACAACAAAACACGTCGATGGCGTGAGTTATAATATCCTCAGTTCACGTAACACTGGAGTAATAACTTAGCTTCAGCCGCTGCAGCACGCCAAGAAAAGGCAGATACGACTCTCCGGGTGACAAGCAGCCCCAGACAAACACTAAGATTTATCGGCAAACTATGACAACTATGAACGATACATAATTTAAAAAAAATTCTCCAGAAAAAATTTCAAGCACTTTTAGTTAGTACAATATATTTACAGCAACAGTTACAATATTTTTTTTACTATCATAAATGCATTTTATTTTATATTAATTCCACAATAGAGACATTGCAAAATACAAACATTTTCGAGTTCAAGTATTTCCCGAAATGCTGTGGCGCATGATGCAATCTTTCTTGTGTTCCACTAACTGTCAGATAATATGGAAGTTATTTATTATCTAATAATGTAATAACACTTGAATGATATTGATAACAGTCGTGGCCGTATGCCATTCCAGAAACCTAAGTGAAACACAACTATAAAACTGAAATTAACAATTAAAAAAACTAAAACAATCCTGTAAGTTGTTGACCATTTGGGAATCCTGCAGATCCCAGATGATGCTGCAGTATCAGGTCAAGGAGCCATGTTGTAATATCAGTAAAGTCACAGGATACAAAATTTCGAATCGATCATACCAGTAGAAGTTGCTCACATACCTTCTGCAGCTATAAAAGCTATGATGATCTTTGAAAGGCTGAACATATTTTCTTGAGTCATAGCTAAGAACATTCTCGATCACGTAGGCTTTCAAACAAACAAAAAAAATGAAATCAAAATAGGTTTATCCGTTTACGAGTTACGATGCCACAGACAGACACGCAGATACACACATTAAACTTATAACACCCTTCCTTTTGCGTTGGGGGTTAGAAAATTGTAGTAGACTAACATTTAAAACGTGAAATGTCAACATTGTTGATATGCTTTCAGGAATGTTTGTAGCGGGTAAATGGCCTTGCACCATCCCCCATAAGGGCCCACTATGTAGGTGGGAATATCTAGAGTCTCGTATGAATGCTACTAAAAAAATATGTTATGATTTCTTTAGTAGGCAAAATACAGGATGAGTCAAGATGGAGTGTGTTAATTTTTCGTTGGAATAACTTATTAAAAAAAAATGGAGTAAAAAATGTGCTTTAAATTTTTCCGTAGAGTGTATTATATGTAGTACGGGTAAAAATGTACTAAAAACTTAATTTCTTAAAAAAAAGTAACATTTGATAGTAAGCAATAAATGTCTGAATTGTGTCAAACAATGAAAAACCACGTAGTTTTTTGTTTTACTTTAACAAATAAAATTTTGTAGTAGATTTTTAGGGTAGCATTCCTCACAGTATAATTCACTTTACGAAAACATTGAAACCACATTTTCGACTCACTTTTTCGGAAAATATCATCTAGCAAAATCAAAACACTCCTTCCTGAATTATATTGTATATAGTAATAATAAGTATAACATATGCATACTGTTATTATAACTTTGGGTGTGTTTACTGTGCACCTATCGTGGTGTGCATAAAATATTATTTGCACAAATATCATCTGGTACACTGTAAAAAAATAATAAATTTATGCACACAAAAATTTTTATACGTTTACATTCTTGCATGTGTGATTCTGGAAAGCAGCTAAAGAAGGTGAAATTTTACACAAATATTACTAGGAACCTAAAAAGTGTACATATGTCTGATCAAAACCCACAAATGTATCGATTTATTTACTAGAAGGTTGGTGTAAAATTTCACTTTTTATGTACGTACGTGTAAAAATAAACCAACAAAAAGCAATATTAATAATCATGTTGTACTTTATTTACGCGTCGTAATCGTATTAACACTCTATCACCATTGAAAAAGTAGCTGATTTTGAGTGCACTTGTACAACAAATAAATACATTTAAATTTACACGCGTAAAAATGTCATTGTCGTGAATAAATAAAGTACAATATTTTATGTTTGGTCCGCATAGTACAAAACAAAATATTTAATGTGAAACGTTACCATTTCTAACGTATTCAGCGGAAACTCCAAATTAATCTCTCAAAAGTTTTGGTAAATTATGCACAGTGGTCTAAGTTATTATTAACTTATGTCAAGCAAACGCAATTAAATCTTCCAAGTATTCCTGAATGAATTCCATGTCAAGAAATCTACTGCTTAGCAAGTAGTTGATATTAGATTGGTACTACATAGATAGTGGGATCGAATCCACACGAAGTAAAAAAAAATTGTTATTACGTACAAACCATTAATACTAAATAGTTCAAGGCAAAGTGAAATACGCGTAAGTTGAAAATATCGCGTATGTAAGATTATATGGGGAGGGGGTAAGTGAAACGAAATTTGTTTTAATAACATACTCTACAATTACCGGGGGGGAAAACTTTTCATAAAATAGTTTTCGTCATGTCAGAAAAAAAGTGTACAAATTGAAAACCAATAATAACTGCGGCACTGTTATTTCACGTGAGTTTATTGTATATTTACCGTGACATTATTGCAAAAAATACACGAAGACGTGTTGGTGTAAAATTACACCAATAGTAGAGGAGACACTGGTGGCATATAACATTGATGAAAATCTGCACACTGTTTTTTTTACACTGTGATAATTTCAAAATGTTGGTGATGAGCCAGTCTGTGCAATAGCGTTGACCTGAATAGCCGAGCCATGGCTGAGCTTCGACGTCGGCAGAGCAGGGTCGCGCAAGATAAGCGCATATGAGCATTACACGTGTTCCTGTCTGCAGCTTACAGTACCTTTGTCGCTAGTTACGTGGGTGGTCGCCACCTTCACAAGCCCCACCCCTCCCCCCGGGTCCTACCACCGTACCAGCTCGAGAATTTAATTAAACCCCGCACACCCGTCAAGATATGCGCGGAGCAGTTTTGTTGCGCGGTTAATTAATTCTTAGCATTTGTCCTCATTAGTGACGGGATGCGCGCCCCTCGTCAGCAGTGCCGCTTCGGCGTTGTCGCGTTGACAGGTTGAGGTCTGTCGCCGTGTGAGATATCTAACCCCCTCCCTTTCACCACACAGTTATACTCCGTTCCATGTAAGTGTGGATGAATCTGACAGCAACTGATGGACAATAATTTGTAATGTCTCGTGATTTGTGGCACTACACAAGACAAACTTTGCAGTAAAAATGCTGGAATGGACATCTCAGGTTCATTTTAGTGCTAAAAATTTTTTGCGTAGTGCAACAAATCACAAAATACTAAAAATTAATTTCCGACAAATGGCTGTCAAATTTATCCAAATTTATATGCAACAGAGTTTACTAACCATTCATAGGCCGCCCTGCCTCTGAGTCGAGATCGGCGATATTCGGGCGGCAATCCAAGATCAGCGTCGTATCGTTGAAACACAGTGTTTTGTTGTAAGTGGCCACAGTGTGACCAACTATTGTACTTTCACAATGGTTCTGTTTGGGAAACCAAGCGAGGTGGCGCAACAATAGCACGTCGGACTCGCATTCGGGAGGACCCGGGTTCGATCCCTGGTTCTGGCCATCTTGATTTAGGTTTCCCATGCACGGTTTCCCGAAATCGCTCCAGACGAATGCTGGGATGGTCCCTTAAGGGCGCGGTCTGCCGCAATTTTCGTCATCACAATTTTATTTTTTATTCGTGCCACATATTTTTTTTCTTATTTTAGACACAAAATGTGACTAAATTAGACTTTTACGAAATTTTTTATCTCTCATAGTTTTTGCGTAATTGCTTGTTAAAGTCATATTTTGCATGTTCCGTTTTAACGACCACACTATAACCAACTGATATACCAAACTGAAAAAAAAAATCACAGTGGATAAATACATTGCAGGCTACAATGGGATGCTCATAAAATTAAAGAATAAAAATTATTTGTATTTAAAAAAATATATTGAATTTTTAAAATTTTTATTTTCAGTTTCAGCATTTTTTTTTAATTCAAACAATTTGTATTATTTAATTTTATGAGCATGTCATTATAGCCTGCAATGTCTTTATCCACTGTGATTTTTTCAGTCTGGTATGTCAGTTGGTATTAGTGTGGTCGTTAAAACGGAAACATGCAAAATATGACTTTAACAAGCCATTACGCGAAAACTATGAGAGATAAAAATATTTCATAAGAGCCAAATTTAGTCACACTTTGTGTCTAAAATAAGAAAAAAATGTGTTACAAATACAAAATAAAATAATGATGATGAAAATACCGTCATTGTACAAAGTCCTATGTCTCCGTCTCTAATGAACTCTCTATCGACGAGACGTAAAGTCCGATTACCTTACCATCTATTTTGAAAATAATAACTATTAGTTGTTCGCGGTAAGGTGAACACCTTTGAAGATCGCCTTGATTAGAATAATTAAACTTTTGCTGGTGCATCAACTCTTGCACAAGAGATGAGTTGAAATTATTTTAATAAAACGTTATGGACGATAATATAAGAAATGTGGCTTGCACTAACTAAATTACCTACTTATATTGACACGGATTAACGAGTTGGAACAATTCTAATTTAACAAATACACTTTACAACAAAGCTAGAAGATATTTCCGTGCAAATAATAGGACTTTGTATCCACTGAAAAAAAAAACCATTTTACAAAAAGAAAAACAGTACTTTTGTGATGTCACTTTCACCGAAAGTGCACGTGTTGTTGATGTTCGGCTTTAATTTTGGTTGAAAATTCACACTGGTCTCACTTCAAATGGGTTACCCATTCAACATTTGAATACATTGAAATCTATATAATTTAATTGTCAGCTATAGTGCTATGTTTACAGTAAACGTGGTAGAAAAAAAGGAAAAAGGTATCCATGGCTTCAAAAATGCTCACTTTATCACGAAACGCCTGTACTTTTTTGTAAAAGTTTATATTTACCAAGATAAATTTTGTAATGGAATTTTTAAAGCTAATATTGTACTGGAAACTCGGCAAACTTGGCGGTTCTGATACTTTGGTGTTTTTGTGTTCCTCTCTTCTCAATTCAATCTACACATATATTTTATAAACTGTTTTCTCATTCTAAGAAGCAAAATCAGCGTCATAAATTCAATATAAATATTGTTTCTGCAGTAAAGAGGGAAAACTTGACTGTTTGCTGGGTTTCAACGCACTGTCAGCTTTTGGAAAGATTACTGGTTTTGCTTGTACGTAGTGCTGTTGCCCTATTTGACTGAGCCAATAAGATCCCCGCTAACGTAATATTTGATGCCTATTATTGGTCTGTAAACAACTACGATGTGTCAGACGTATATCAATACATGTCACAAGGAGCTATAGCATTTTCAAGGGTATGTTGGCACAAAAAAATGTTCGCGATGCACCATCATCTCTAGAAATTAAGTATATATGAAATGCAGAGGAAGGTACAGTATTTTTAATAACTTGTCATAAACATGCTACGGAAAGAAGGCTGAAAAACAAGAGATGCAATTAAAACTTTTGTTTTAACAAGTACACGAGACCCCGCCTAATTATGTGCATAATAGAACCTGTCACAGTTATTTTTATTGCGCCACAGCACAAGCACGAACCAGTTATTAAAAACGTTGCAGTAACGTTCACATATTTCAGTGGACAAGGTGTTGGACGGAAAAAGGTACAACGGTACACATACTAGGCAGTTTATACTCAGAAAATAGCGCTCTCTATACATCTGCCATCTTCTGACCTTGTGCAGTATTGACTACGGCAGCCCTATTTTAAAGTTTTGGAGAAAGAAATACGTGAACAAAAATATTGTGTCAGTAATGTAAAGGAGTTACTTATTTTATATTTATACCGCATATTGTTAGAGTTGTAGACAATACCTTCAATGGATTTTCAATCGTTAAAAAATGTTTACATCTTTAGTTTCGGCATAATTAAATATGCAAAACCATAATTTATTATTGTGATAGATGGTCACAGTGCTAAATACCAACTAACACGAATGAGGCAATTCACGCGGAAAAAAGATGTGTTAACATACTTAATAGCTACTTTAATGTTTAATGTGCAAATAACGGTGGATTTCAAAAATATCAGTTAAAGTAATTACATTTTTATAGCATTGAACCCCAAGTTCCATATTGTAAATCAGCGTTCCCTGATGGTATTCTTCGTTAAGGGACTATTTCACAGTCTTCGGTTAGTTTAATGTTCAGGATTGCCCAGTTGTATGGAGCATTGTTAAATTTAATACAATGGCGATGTGTGTAGCTTAATGCGCTTGACGTAAGAGGAGTTACGTACCACTTAACTATTTAATATTTTTAGATAATTTGCCATGACTGACTTTTTGAATTAATTTAGTTCTTACTGTTTCACAATACTGTTAAACGAGTAACGTAACTTTTGTTTATAAAATTCTGTTCATGCAATTTGCTCATTTAGTTGTACCATACGCAATCTAAGGTTCATATTATCCAGGCAAATTATTTGAATTTATTAATCTTTACTAATATAATTTAATCAGTTTGTACTTATGACTCGAGATAAGCTAATAGTAAAAAAAATTGACTAACCAGAAGTACCCGAAAATAATGAGAGATTTAACAGCGAAACGTATTTTTAATATATTTTAAAAATAATTTTATCGTCTGGCCGTATCAGGAAACGGTTTATTTTTCATTTTGTGATTTACGTGGCTCAATACGTTCCATATTTTATAACCTTGTGAGTTTTTATTAATGTATGAGGTGTTTTATTTATGTTAGAATAGTTACAGAACATACAAATAAAGCATAAAATTTACAACTTTCCATTTCAGTTACACTCCCAATCTCCACAGTAAAACATCGCTGGTACTGTAGGATGGAAGCAGTATTTAAGCCCTATCCTTATCAATAAAGATTGTAAAAATAATCTGCTTAAAAGAAGGTATCTACATAACAGTTTTAGAAATTAAGTTATATGTTCATGTCACAATTTACTTAGAATCTCATAACTACATCACACTTTGTAGTAAGGACTTGTACCCTTAGACTTCTCAGACACAAAACTGGTCAAAAGACTTGAAGAGAGTATAGTCAAATCCCTTGTACGTATAGTCAATAACCATACAACCCTGCGCTAATACCATGCATAGCTTTAAAAAGTGGCAGGTGAAATATAAAAATTCGCCCCTCCTATTTGTTTCCCGGGCCTGTGAAAAAGTACAACCAAACATCCTTCATGTAAATAAAACGCTCTTAAAAAATTATCGTCATATTTATATCCAAAATAATGTGAAAATCTTGGAAAAGTACCTCTTTCATACCAGTCGTACACAATTTCTCGAATTTTCGCACCTTCTAAAATATTTACTCTTCCATTTTTCTCAAGCAAAACATGACCTGCTAATGCACTGATAAAAATATTGTAGTGGAAGCCACAGTTGTCTTAAAATAGGGTCAACAATGTTTGTTTGCCGGCACTATTTTTACTGGCCATACAACATCCTGAACTGATGAAAAAACAACACATACTATTAAACAACGGATATGATTTGCATAAGGAACGAGGTTATCTGCTTTATGAACAATCCAAACTGTGGCGGTACCGAAACCTATGTTTCTTCGTTGAAATATAATTTTTATTTCTTCGAAGTGTTGAAGGAATAAATGTTGTCTCTGTGTGTTATCATAAAATACCTAGTTATTCAATAATTGGACAATGTTGTGCGTCAATCGGTTTTAAATCAGTTCTAAAAAAAGTATTTTAGTTATATTCCTGTTGTTACAAATAGTTGACTTTGCAGGACTAAATTTTTTTTGTAAGACTGCTTCAAATCTGAAAAAGTTTTAGGATGTTTTTACTGGTACCTTACGTCGCCTAATTATAAATGTTTGCTGTATGCAGGAAGAAAGGTGTCAGCTACTGCTATTGAGGGTTGTCGAAAATTCCAGTGCGTGACGTCATGCGTCCTCCAGCCACAACGCTTGCAGCTTAGAAGGAAGGCTCAGAGGGATGAAATGGTCTGCTGAGGAAATTGAGGTGCGGTATGTTGGCGGAAGTGTGTGGACTCCACTGGGAAGGAGCAGAAAACTACGTCGCTAATAACATTCGCTCAAGTGACTTCCGGGAGTGGACAAGGTAGTTGCTGGCCCCGAAGAGGAAATCCAACCAAAGAAGAGCACATTTACGTCCTGTTCCAATTACAAGAGTATTCTTTGCCTAGAGAACATTTTCGAAATCTCTGCCGTTGAGTGCTTTTACGTGCTCCTTGCCACTAGCGTTCCCTCGGAGTGGAAGGATTCACTCTAGAAATGAGAAAATAATACTACATGAACATGGGATGGTCTAAAAGATAATTAAGAACGTCATATATTCCCTTTTAAAAAAATACGAAAAATGAAACATAGACTCGAATATTTCGTAGTTGTGAACTGAAATGTTATCAGCAGTAAAACCGGAAAGTTGCAAGGGAATTACAAATATATTTTCTAAATAACCAATATGATTAAGATGGTAAATCCATTAAAGCCACCTCGGTAGTTTTTTAATTCCCGACAAAAAAAGAGGGGTGTTAGAAGTTTAACGGCTGTGTCTCTCTGTGTGTGTCCTAGTGTTTGTGTACGGCATTGCAGCTCGCAAACGTGTGGGCTGGTTTCACTACTTTTTCCCTACATTGGTCCAAAGAACGTATATGAATATTAAACCAATGGTCTGGAAAAATTTGAGACTGTTGTCACGTTTGTAAGTTCAAAATTTGCTGTAGATATTTATTTGGTGTTATTTTAAACGCAATAAATTTAAATTAAGATATTACTTGAAAATTTATTTTTAAAAAATGCATGTAATAGTTTAATTTCTAATCACAGTATATGTAAATATTGTTCTTTGGGATATATGTAATCTATGATCGTGGAGTTTGTTTCAAAGTTTTTAGAAGAAAAGAAAGAACAAACCTAAAAAATGGTTAATTACTGAACTTTGCAATTGAAAAAGTGTAAAATGGCATGTTAGCGGTGAAAGAAGCTGCAAAAATCTTAGTTATGATTGATGTGAGATAAGTACTACTTATTTTAAATTATTTGTTGTGTTTCAGTTGCTAAAAAAATTGTAGTTATTATCTCTTCTCTTCAGTTGCTTGATTTATGTTTTAACAAGTGTTACCACGAATAACCAAAATAAAAATGAAGAACACCTCATCAACTCTGCCCATATTTTATAGAACTAATCCGCGGCACTTAATTTGTGAATGCTAAAATAAACCAATTTGAAACGCTTCGCTGTACGCAGTTATACATCACGCAAATATGTAAGAGCTTGCAAAATAATGCACAGTTTGCCTGCAAAGAAATATTTTGATGGATTTTGGTCATATTTTATACTAAATTTGTGGAACTTCGGCTGCAGAATAAAAAAACTGTATAAAAATAAACGTGTATTACTTTCAAAACAACATAGTGATTCTTGAATATCGACATTAGGTGGTTTTTTAAACGTATTCGAAATCGTCGTATAGGTATTTTAAAAACAACAAATAACACCAAATTATATTTTTATAGATGTTTAAATCCAATTCGGTCTCTTTCGATGCGAGTAGTCAATTCTCTTGAAAATGTAATCACAATAAAGTAAAAAATGGGCAAAATATTTTCAGTTTTTGTTGCGTTCATTAAAAATAATTGTTATTCTTTTTACCCGAACAAAAGCTGTAAGTTCAGATTGGGACGAGAGTCGGCCAGGTTACTTTCCTTTCCGAAAATTCATAAACAAAAATTAGAACACAGGACAATTAATATGTTTACTAAGTTTTCCTCGTATAAACAAGAGTAATTTCAGGCATACAATTAGAAATGTAGGCAACTGTTTTAATGTCATTATATATTAACGTGATTTTTTTAGTGTGTGTAGGATATGTAAACTGTACGAACGACGACAGTGTCTAAATTCTTTTCTACACGAGCGAAAAATGTAACAAAAATCTGATTATGTATGCAGGCACTAAGTTAAACGTTTTACAGGATGCTCCTGTGTGTAAAATAAAAATTATTTGTTTATAATATTTGGCTTAAGTTGCTTTTACACGACGCAAATTTCGTGTAAATATAAATCTCATACGAGATGCAAGCCTCGCACTAAACACGTACAAGGAGGAATTCGTATATCACGAAATCTTATAAAATGAAGTGTCCTGACTGACACACTCACTCACACACTCACTCACTCACTCACTCACTCACTCACTAACTCACTCACTCACTCATTCACTCACTCATCAACGCACAGCCCAAACTGCTCGACCTAGAATCATGAGATTTTGAGAGAAGTTTTCTCTTGCTCCGTAGGCACCCATACTAAGAATGGATTTTTCGAAATTCGATAATTAAGAGGGTGAAAAGGGGTGAAATGTGTTTACAAAGAATCCCTGATATCTCATTAACCGGGAAAGCTATCATAATTTTCTTATCTTCCAAATATTGCCCAAACAAATGCATATTTTTGAAATTTTTTTTTGCGAAATTCGAAATTTAAGGGTGTGAAAAGCCGTAAAATGTGTTTTTCATTAATCCGTGATTTCTTCTAAACCACTTCAGATAGTTACGTGATTTTTTTCTTTAAAATGATGCTTAAGTGAATATCTAAAAAGTGTTATTAGAGTTTTTTAAAATTCGTCCTTGAAAGCTCTTTAAAAATAAAACGTGTTTTTAATTAGTCCTGCTTATCTCCTAAACCAGTGAAAATATTGAAATGGTTTTTGCTTTAAAATAAATATTACGTAAATATCAAAAATAAATTTCAGGATATTTCGAAATTCGTCCTTGAAAGCTGTTAAAAAAATGTAATGTCTTTTCAAACAATCATCTGTACGGCTTATACCCGTTGAGATATCGAAAATAAATTTTTATAAGCATGAAACTTATGTAAATATCTGCAAATCAAATTCAGGATTTTATGAAATTCGAAAATTAAGGATGTGAAAAGCAGTAAAATGTTGCAGTCTCCTGAAAAAAAGAGAATTATAATGGAGAAATAACTCAACAGTTGTTTATTTTTGCCAACCTGCTCATAAATAAAACCGCTTTGGACTTTAGCCTATACATACGAAATAATTATCACGGCCTGCCTTTAAGCATTCACTCAGGTATTGTATACAGTTTGTGATGTGGGAGGGGTGGGGTTAGGGTTCGTGTCCCGTGCAAGACTTTTCGATGGGAATAACTATGTCATCATACGAGCATATTGCGTGCGCTCTTTACACTGAACTAAGACAATTTATAGTTCGCTAGCTGTTAAATGCCTTCATCACATATTTTATCCAGAGTTACTGTTTGTAATACATAATTTCACGCGGGAAAAGCCGCGGCCGGGTAGCTATTTTATAGAGAAATAAAGATAAATTAAAAACAAATATGTTCTGCAATTAAAGATCAGAGCAATAGTTAAATGCAGATAGGACTAGCACGTCACTGATTTTCAGCTTTAAACTTGTTGGTAGTATGTGTCTGAATTTTTGTAGGTAATTTAGCCTATATTAACCTGTTTTCACCAACCCTGAAACGTGTTTAGTCCAGTTAAAATTGTGTCCAGATATATGCCTAAGTTCTTAGCCGTAGTAACTTCTGGGATTATAATATTGTTTATTTTTATTCCTGAATAAACTGGCGATGTTTTAATGTTTTGTGCGGTTCCGATTTTCACTAAGGAGCTTTTATTTGGGTTGAGTTTGAGACTATTTTCGCTACACTATATTTTAACTCTACCAAGATCCTCATTAATTTGTTCTACTGTCAGTGATAAATCATTTGGCAAACACGAAATATACTTGGGTGTCATCTGCATATTGATGGCATTTTAGGTGCTTTAAAAGCGCGGTATACAGCAATTTTCATCGCCATGTTTTTATTTCTTATTTGTACCAGATATTATTTTCTTGTTTCAGATACAAAATGTGACTAAATTTGGTTCTTATGAAATTATTTTACCTCTCATAGTTTTCGCGTAATAGCTTCTTAAAGTCAAAATTTGCATGTTTTCATTTTAAGGACTACAATAAAACCAACTGACATACCAAAATAAAAAAAATTCACAGTGGATAAAAATTCGCAGGCTACAATGTCAAGTACATAGAAACAAAGAATATTTTTTTTTGTATTTAAATAAAAATTCTAAAATTTAAAATTAAAATTTGAAAAATTAAATAATTTTAAAAAATACCGATACAATTTGTTTTGTGGTTTAACATAGCTGAATTTGTAGCCTACAAGAGCCATTACGCAAAAACTATGCGAAATAAAAAAATTTTGTAAGAGGAAATTTTGGTCACATTTTGTATCTAAAACAAGAAAAAAAATAACTGGTACAAATATAAAAATAATAAATAGGTGCTTACGAAAACCTTACTCGAGAGTTGGAAGTTACTCTGAAGCTGTTCGAAAACCTGGTTCAAATACAGTCTACCTCCGTCCGAAATATCTAAGTATTTAACTCGATATATTCGCCAGATCTACTTCGGCTACCGTGCTCGGAAGCAGCGTAGCCGCCAACAGAAGAAAAACAGTAAAAAGTAAACAAATATAGCGTGTATACATTCAACAAAATACGTTGCAAGGCGCTCGATTGCATGTTGAACAAATATGACGATGTCAACTGTAGTAATTTTGCTGGACGAGAAATCTGGAGGAGTTTATCAAATAAAAATGTCGCCAGAAGAACGTAATAGACGTATGAAATAAATCATTAATTATTTAGACCTACATACTTACTCAATTTTTAGATATTAAATTTGTCTACAGTAAATTCTTTATTAATGAAAAAAAAAAGCTATGACTTTCACTTCGCAATCACTTATTGCTGTAAAAACTTTAAGTGGTTAACTCTAGTATGATTGTACAGTACATATTTCTAGTACGCAATTGTAATGCCCATATACGTATATTTTACCAGTAGAAAAAAATATTCTGTACTATCCGAACTTGGTCTAATAATACAAATCTGCCAGACAGCCAACTGAAATATACTGCTTCTGCAGCAGATTTTGCCGCATTTTAAAACAGGCTGCTAACATACAGCTCTTGGAATTTTCGTAAGGATAAAAAAAAGGATTCAACATCCGACGACTGAGTAAATCCGATCACGTGATAAATGCTAGCTAGTAGATTACACGTTTTTGTAAGCGCCTGACAGGTCGTAAAGATGGGAGTAGCAGCGCGAAGATGAATTTGGTGACTCATACAACATCTGTTATTAAAATACTTTTTTAAAAAAATACTTGGTGGACTAAGAGACGGGTAAAAACTCAGAGATTTGTTAAATATGTGAGTGAGCATGCTCAACTAACGAGCTCTGTACGTTAGTATCGCTATATCTAGAGACACTGGTAAATCGCGGGAAAAGTTGATTGTTTGCTAGGCTCCAACATGCTATGTATAACACTGAAGGTTTTGCACTTATATTGGCTATAGTTTATATGAAGCACTGTGTCCCTCTTCAACAGACCCAATTAGAACTGTACAGTTTTAACACACAACGTGTGTGATTTGCCAGAAAACTGTCCACACGTGTCATGATTGAGATACTACAGTTTATTGGAGACTACGTTAAATATTTTCGCGATTTTCCAGTGTCTCTAGTTATATCGTTAGTGTGGTTGGCACGCTTGAAGTCCAACGAAGCAGACCGATAACAAATAACGCTCCAGACATCTAGGGATCAAAAAGAGAATAGTTTAAACAAAGCTTTCATAATTTATACTCTTATGTTTTTTTGGGTCGCTAAGCACGAATTTGAGGTTTTTAAATAAACATTTTCCGGGAAATATTTTTTTTTCGCAAATATACTTGTAAAAACAGGACTTATTATTTAGTTTCTTTTTTTAAAAATAACTCTAATGTTGTGCATTTTACGTAGACGTTGATATACAGAATTAAATAGGGTAAAATTTTCTCGCTTTATGTCCCTCATTCTTCTTTCTCTCCGATCAACGGAATAGCTGTGAGTGACGCGAAAGGGGGTGGCGGTAAAAGATAAAACACTAAAAAGCAGGAATTAGGGTACTGTAACACGAAAAGGTATCGCGTGATTGCGACGTAGTAACCAATCAGTAGAGCCACGATTTTATGGCGAAACGATTTTTGCAACATTTGGTTTTGATGCGTCATGTGCACACCTGAAGCTCTGCTACATCGTCTGTGGTTGGATGATTTTACCCTCACTTGCCTTGGCAAATTATAGACGTACATACTCACAATAATCTTATTCTGATTGGTGCAGTCAAATGAGAAACGTGTCTGAACAAAGACACGCTGCCAATAACCTTGAAACAGAACTGCCGATATGCACGTGAGTCACTGAAACAAAGTGAGGCAAAAATCTTTTCGCGACAAAATCGTGGCCCTACCAATCAGAATGCATTTAGACTATTTTTCGTAAAGCATGCGGAAATTAAACTCGAAAATAATCTTCCGTATTTATTGTTGTTAATTAATTGCTCCCGTAATCGACCGGTTTGAAAAATGTGCAGAACGACCTACTTATTGATTTATTGATTATGTCCTTCAGAGACCTATGCTGGATCATTAAACCAATAAGAATAAGGTAATGCTTGAACATCTGTTGGGGACATCGTATGATTCACTGAACTATGCGCAATATGTTTGAAAACCTTAACTGCTACCAGTACCTGCAGTACGAACTACTATTTGTGATCAACACTACAATCAGCAGCTGCCAACTGAACTTCGTTATTGGTTCAGTTTCAGCCAATCAGAGCCCACCAGACACCTGCACTACCCCCAGCAATATCCACTGTCGGGTTCTTTAATAATTTACGGGGAATAATAAAAAATGAAACACAGACTCCACCATTGGGCGCTTAATGTAGTAATTATTTATACGACACTGTGACTGTTGCTAGTAGACTACTGTTTCCAATTTATTTATTTATTTTTATTGATTTATTAGCCTCCTCTTAATTTTGGTACATACCAGAATGGGAGTTGTCAATAGTAATATATGTATATACTTACATATAAAAACCTGTAAAATGCGCATACGATTTTTAACAATTACTAACCAGTTTGATTCTTTACCCGATTTTCCTTCCGTCGACCCTAGTTGTATTCCTTGCAGAGACGCCACAAACGTTTCGGGTCTAACCTGCTGGAAGAGGTGTGCAATATTTCCCCGAGTAGTAAGGATTATGTTGGCAGTATGTGAATCAAAATTGTTCTTCATGCTATATTATCTAGGGACTAAAAATGACGAGATTTGTTTTGGCCGCAAGCTAGAAATAAAAAAAAACTTTAAATTCGTTTCAATTTTCTCAATAAACTCTTGTCTTATATTACATTTCCTGGAAGGCGCCTAGCCAATAATATAAAAGCAACAAAATGCAACCCCAGCTATGTTGGAACACTGTGTCCGCGAGCATTTAATCTGCAGCTGTGCCTGCTTGATCACACAGATATTCTTTGAGGCTAGCCTGTATATCCGTGAATCTTCGAAATTTTTCGGTTTATAGGTATAGAGCCAATATTTTTAAAATTATTTTTCACTAACTTGTTTCAATACCTTACGTGCACATCTGCAGGCATGCTTCATGGTCACTGATTGGCTGTTTATAACTCTCAGCGCCTTGCACAGTAAAAAAAAAAAAAGAGTACTTTTACAAAAAGGTTTTTTGGAAACCAGTTTCCAAAAAAGTTTTTCGGTAACACTACAAAGTCTTTTTGTAAAATTAACAAAAAAATTGTATTTTTACAATCTTCTTTGTATATTTACAAACATTTCTGTAAATATACAAACAAATTTTGTACATTTACAGCTAATATCTGGTTAAATTTACAACACATTTTTGAAGTGTAACAAAAAATTTTTTGGAAACTAGTTTCCAAATTTTTTTTCCTAAAATTACGAAATGTTTTGAAAAAATTTGTTAGGTCTCCTAGGTTTATTTTTTTCAAATCGAAAAATTTGCTCATTAACGTTTATTTTACTAGTTCGCAAAGGTGTTTACGATATTTATAACCACTTTAAAAGGTTTTTGACATCTTACTTTCATTACCTGACATTACGTTCTTATTGTAGTTTACAAGATTTTCCTTGTAAATGTACAATTTTTTTTTTACTGTGTGGGGACCTACCCGCAAATCACAGGCGTGTGGTGTCGCAGTAACATTGTTATTTTTCATTGACACAGTCGAATGAGGGACGTGCTGCCAATAAGATAAAGCATAGTCGGTTCAAAATGATTTTCACAAAAAAAAATCGTTAGCTCTATCTATGTGCATTAAGGCGCCCGCCGTGTGTTTGTGTAAGTGAGGCACGGAGCCAAGGGCGATGTTGACGGCTCATATGAAGAGCAGAAGTTCCAAACGTTCTGCGTGCTGAAAAGTAAATTTTTCGGGAGCAACAAAAAACAAATAGCTTAGAAGCTTATGGACTTACAACAATGCTATCTTTGACCTCCTGTAAAATCCAAACAACTGGTGGGAGGCAGTTAGAACATATTGAGGATATCGGCATTGGCATATAGAACCATTTCCTGGGAAAAAGTGATTTTCACAAATTGTGGCACTTATGACGTTTCGAACTTCTGCTCTTCATATGTTGCGGTTTCGCCTCTACCGCAAGACACTAACAGGGCGTGCAGTGGTATCGTAGATCACTCGCCTGACTGACACTTAATGGTGACCCTGTCTTTTTATTGGTGGAAAGTTTTAAGCAAAGTCCATTGCATGCTCATAGAGTAGTTTCACACGAATCCCGTAAGTACTTTTTCAGATGCAAAAGAAGGAAAAGCAGTTTTTAACCATTTTGAGGGGCTCCGAAATGATTCTTCTAATCGACATGACGATTTGAAACTACCCTTCCGTCATCATTTGAGGTGTATTTTCTTTTAGTACGTTGACACAATGGGCATATGTAGAATAGTTTGTAAAGAAAACGTATTTACGAACACGCTGTAACGCACTTTAAACGCGTGGTAGGCGAGGCCCTTAAGGCGGATTCACAACCACACTTAACGTACGTACGAACACACGCACGTGCGTTAAGTATTAGAGACTTGATTCAGAATAACTTTTAATCTAGCATGTGCGGAAATTGTTTATGTCAAAGCAAAATATCAATAATAGATTATCGTATTTGAATTTTTATTTTTGGATGCAAATTAAAAAAGTTTATTACCACAATATAAACGACTTCATAACATAAATTAATGTTTAATCGAGTACGTTTGCGCATGACGCATTCATAACCACCACTTAGAGTACGTAAGAAGTAGAAAGTTGGTCAACACTATTACGTATGTACGCACGTTACGCGAGGATGTGAATGCTAACATGCACACTCGGGTTTTCTACTTTTACAGGTGAGTCCGCGCGTCCGCTACGTGGTGGCTATGAATCCAGCTTTACGGCTGAAATGTTTTCAGTTGCGGCAATCGGGCCAGTGGCGGCTCGTGGGTTGTCGCCAGGTGGGGCTGCAGATAGTCGGAACTGTACACTCTTTGACGAACGCGCCGTAGACCAACGACCATGAAACATTTGCCGGCTACTAGATGTGTTGTGGCCACTCAGTAGAGACGGGAAAAATTCGCCGGTTCACTGACGTGTAGGCTGGCCTCCAAGAACATATGTGTATTCAAGCAGATATTATCTGCTCACTGGCTGCTCGATGACGCAGTGATATGGACCTGCATTTAGTTGATACTGAACTATTGGCTAAGCGACTTACAGCAAGTGTCAAATAAGTCACGGGCCAATTGCGAAAATGGCACGAACTTACAGTTGCTGGAATTATAGCTTGGAGAGAAAAGAAAACGCGAATTTTTCAGGTCTCTACCACTCAGTAGTAAGGGGCACCTCAACATCAGCGTGTCGGTGGCTGTAGAGTCAACCAGCGCACAACCCTGTACAACTGCAGCCCTACTACCTGGCAACAACCTACGAGTCGCCACTGTCGCAGACTCAGCCTCGTGTTACGAAACGTCGAACAGCTTTGCAAAATAACATCGATTGATCGATGTTCTCATGTCGACATGTCGCACGGACCTACCATGGGGAGGAGAGCAACCAGTGTGCTGGAGGAGAAAGGAACATTTCCCCGCGACTGGAACGCGAGCGTGCCGAGGGGTGTGGTCTCATCACCGACTCGAACGCTGTTAGGGGAGGATTTATCTGCAGCCCGCGGCGCCAATCAGTAGCAGGGGGAGGGGGAGTAGGACGCCGATCTGCCCATGCAGACAACCGTTAATTAAAACCCCGTGGATTGGATTTTAGGGGGAACATTTTAATTACATCTCTATGATTGGACGCTAATGGTCTCTCCTGGGCGACTCCGCTCTGAGGAGCAGATACTGGAAATATGTTCGGAGTAACGAGAAGGAATTTCGCCGAGGGCAATTTGGGAATCTGCACGCTGCTTCATTATTGTAACCGTTAAGCTGCGTCCTCCGGAATCATTGTTTATGGCCTGCCGGTGTTACTCGCCAAACGGGGAAGCCACAGGATACGTTTTATTGTATCCAGTTAAGATAATATATGAACAAGTATAATTACTGATGGCACAGAGGCGAAATGTCCAAAGAGCGGCACTTAATTGAAGCTGTAATTTAGGTATCCATTAACTTATTGGTCATTTTGTACGTCAAAAGTTGCCCTAACAACAGCCTAGAATAGTTTTGAAAAAAATTTTTTAGGGAGAACAGTATTCAAGATGGCAGTACATGGAATCAAACCCGTCGCTCTTCCCCATCCACTAATGCAAGCCTAGCGTTACACCTCTGCGGCACAAGCTAATTGTCAATTGAAACTATTATACTAAACTATTATATAACATATGTAAAGGAATAACCAACACACGGCTGTAAATCAGAAGTAGTGAACCTCCCGCTCAGTTTGTCTAGTGTTAGGTTTGGCTAGAGGACTCATTTGATCTAACCAAATAAGTAATATTTATGAAGTTGTTGAGAGTGTGTTTTGATGGTCTTGCTTAAGGCTTTGGTTCAGTCGCCGTATTGAATTTTATTATTTTTCATTTTATTGGAATTATGAGAAGAAAACTGTTAAATCGGCAACTTCGCCGCAAATTCGATTTATTTTGCACTATAGTATAAGCATGGAAATAGAGCTAGTAATGTATAGTCAGGTCGCAATCAGTCGGGCAAATTATGAATGTAAAAAAAAATTGCTAAATCTCAATGTCGGTACTGTGGCATAATGTTAATAGAATTTGAGGTATAATCGCATGTTTAACAATTATCTTATTAGAATTAAAAAAAAAAAAATTAAAAATAATAAATTTCAATGTGGCGACTGAAACCGAGCCTTAAAAATATTTGTCCCAACGACCTGTCTCAAGAATGCCTAGTTTGCATTTTAACAATATTACGTTACATGGTTTGAGATTATTGGACAATGGAACTGGAATTAGTAGAGTTCTACTGACACAAAACAAAGATATTAGAAAACTTGCAAACCGAGGGCTAGTTGTAGGCTTTTGTTTAAAAATGAGAGAATTCGTACAATAATTACTTTGTATATTTATGTATCATCGCTTTTTGTCTATGTTAACGTAAATAAATATTCATTTAACTGTGATAACCAATTTTAATAATATTTGTTTTTACCCATCGATTGTTTATTGTGTTATCTAGTGTTAAGTTTTCTTGACGATGTCAGTTGCCATATTGGCTTAAAGACAAATAAATTGACTGAGTTACTGCTAAACAATTTTGACGAATGTAATCAAATATGTTTTACATTATGTTAAAGATAGTGGTACTTTGAAGTTGTTCGACGACGAAAAAAAAAATCATAATTAAATAATTTCACCACAAATATTTAACATAAAGCTACAGCTTCTAGTGACATATATCCCCGTAAAAATTAATTTATATAATATAGTTTTTTTTCATAATGTCACGAAAATATCATATTTATCTTTAGAACCTATTTACAGTACTACAAACTCTCCTAAGACATTGCTTTGTAATGATAAGCTACGTAATTAGGTAATTAATCATCTCTATTTTATCACTAGTGTGATTTTTTTTCTATTTTAAGAAATAATGTCGTAACAATAATTGCCATTATTTTCATACAAGTTTAAATGCAAATAATAAAATAAGCATTTACACGATACGTAAGAAAATCTGTTAAGTACATAACGGCATATTTATTCGCTGATAATTTTTTTATGTAAGTGAATAGTGTTTCATAAAGATTAAGATCCGAACAAAGTGAATGATTGCCTGAATCTATATGAGGCAAAAGTTGTACGGTAATTTTTGTATATTTTATTGAGTGAAAATGTCATCATATTTACTATTTACACGTATATCAGTGGTAAGTTGGTGGTAAATTAGCCCATGTTAGTAGGTTAGAGATTTTTGTACTTTTTGTAAAGAAAATTTTTAGAGCCCAAGTTCCTAAAATAATCCTCTTTTGAACTACAAATGGTATTATTGTCAAATTTTCATTTGGCAAGGAAGACGTTTTTAGGGATACAATTTTTTTTCGACATCTTGGTTTTCAAGTTTTTGCTTAGTAAAATATCCTAAAAATGTCACTGTGTTACGTTCCTGTGATTTGAGTTGGAGAAGTGGCGTCATAATACAATACTTGTAATGAGAACAATAACATAAAATAGTAATTAACAAATCTTTGTAAGACATATTTTAAACATATTCTAAACACGTGGAAATTAAACTACAGATTTAAAAAATTTAAATTTCTAAGGTGATTTAAGTACCAAGATTTGACAGAGTTTTATGTAAGTGGTGTTGATGATATTAATACTTCCACGAAGAAAATGTGGGATTCTAAAGTAATTCCACATTATTGTTGTGTTATACCGTGTTATCGACTGTGACTTCTAATGGTATCTGATGGCAAAACACTCCCCAGATTGTCAAATTAGCAAGTGCATGAGCTTTGTAACAAAAGTTGTATCTACAGCTAATACAACTACAATGAATGGTTTAGCATCAGCAGATGAAAACGGGGTTATCGCTGGTGAGAGAACTATTAATTACACAATATCATGTCCACCGATACGTACGTGACCCGCCGGACAAGTTTCAATCACCACTTATTAAAAAAAAGTCTCCCAAATTCTACTCTTTCTGTCGTAGGCCTACTGACAATAATTTTTTTTAATTAGAGTATTTTTATATTTTGGCCTTACAATTCAAGAAATTAATGACTGACTTACTTCAAACATAGTTTTACGTACAGTAAATGTTTATATATGTGCAATATATATATACATATATATACACACACAGGGTGTATCAGTACAGCGGTTACAAACTTTCAGGAGGGATAAAGTACACCCAGACGATAGGAAATCACATAGCAATGCATGTTCGGAAACACTTTCCTGGCGCAGCAGTGACAACACAAAACACAAGAAAGAAAGGACACGAACAAGAGGAGATAACATGTTTATTATTCTTAATACAGCAAAGAACTAGGAAAAAATAACATAAAGAGACAGAGATCGACATCGCCAGCCAAAGACTTCATAGCATTTTTTGCTGTATCAGGATTAGCAAACATGTTGTCTCCTCTTGTACGTGTCCTTTCTTCCTTGTGTTCTGTATCACAGGAAAGCGTTTCCGACCGTGCATTGTTATGTGATCTATATCTACTGAAAGTTAGTAACCGCTGTATTGATACATTCTATATACATATATGAATGTTACTATGTAGGGTAAAGATCGGTTACTCCGTTAGAATTTATAGGTTTGTGGACATACGCCATTGCTCACGCTTTCTTTAC
The DNA here is from genome assembly GCA_003012365.1 of Medauroidea extradentata. NCBI lineage: Eukaryota > Metazoa > Arthropoda > Insecta > Phasmatodea > Phasmatidae > Medauroidea > Medauroidea extradentata. Next base: position 85,904 of record PNEQ01016518.1, read on the forward strand.
CGAACTTATATTGAGAGACAGAGTGACAAAATTAAAAAAAACACACAAAAAAGCACAGAAAACGTAAGAAAAAACAATCCCAGAAAAGGGTTACTCTGTGCTATCAGATAATGCTGTAAGACAGGATAATCTGATTCGCGATGTAGCTAGGACTCCAATTCCGTAGTAAATGTAGTGTTTGCACAAAGATCAGTGGACAATGGTTAAAATAGGGCTGCAGGTGTTCATAGGATATATATATATATATATATATATATATATATATATATACACACACACACACACACACACACACACACGCTTCCAATAACCACGAAGCAGAGCTGCAGATATGAAACAAAGTTTGGCAAAACTCTTTTTCCGAAAACTACCGGCCCCTATTCATATCATTCCATGAAATATTTTCGCTAAAATTGGTGGCCCCATAGGAATGAAGAAACCTGGGATACTTCTATACAAAGTCAGAACCTAGTAAATTGTCGAATATCCCCTTAGACAATTCGCTCTCTGTTCATGTGACATTTAAAACCTGACCCTGTGCTGTTGTTCGAAATACCAGTTTATCTGAAGAATAAGTACGCACACATGCAGTAAAATAATTGAATCGTGAGGAAAGTACACAGTCCGTGTGCGTGGCTGCCCAGGTGTCGGTGTTACGTATGCACGCGGACTGCAAGATGAATAATTGATGAGAAGTGAGTTTGCGTCAATGCACAGTACATTGGCTGGCGCAAATGTTGAACTACACCAGGCACTGGGCTGAGTTGCCTGCGCTGAGGGCTGAGCTTCAACCTAACATTGTTTATATTGCTGGCACATGTGATCTTTACATTAAACTGTTGAGATATTTAAATGACTTTTGCAACGTGGGTGTGTGACAGAACTGAAGTGTTTTGTCGGATATACCCTATTGCTAGCTATTGTTGAGTCGCAGAAAACGCGCAGTTACATAGAGTACTATGCACGATAAAAAACATGAAACATACCAGGGAAGCCGGAAATGTCTCTAGTCAGCAAACATACAAATAATCACGAACTAGGAATACAGTCGGTATGTAATGGAAACCAAAAAACGAAAAGGGAAATATTATGACCCCGTGTCACTAAATCATACTGCATTTTTCTTAATTTCTTCCTGACTTCGAATTCGGCAAGGTTTTTTTGAAAATATTATTGTCGAGACTTAACTAGTTGCATTACCTTTCATTGCGCATATTGTATTCGAAATATTAAAGTGTAATTATTAAATAATTAAGCTAATTCAAGGTAATAGTTAATCTCTCACAGCGTCATTTATACTAAATCACTCTTAGTACCAATTTGATCCACTAATACACCCCTTATTGTAAAACTTAACGTTTTTATTAAGATACATTGGCGATAATTCATTGTACCCTTAATTTATTAAAATAAAATGGATAACTTCAACAAAACAGATGAGACAGCCTCTGAAACATTCAGTTTGACACTATAGGCCTACTCTTATTTCTTATACCTTGACAAACAGCTGTACTTACGGTGGAATAGAAAACCTCAAGTTTACTTTAGAGCTAAAAAGTCAACTCGTATTTAATCGAACTCATACAACAAGTAAAAACGCTTTGCCCTCACAACTGTCAAAATTTGCTAAAATGACACTAATTAGAGTATACTTAGGTTATTTAATTTATTTATTCGCATCTTCTGCAATTACCAGTCAAAGGATATCTATTGGTCAGTGCAATTTTCTAAATTATCAGCTTATTTAAATTTTTTAAAAACATTTTGTGTTAATCAGTTCTTTGAGACAAGTGTAAAAATAGCAACACAATTAACAAAAAGTTATGTATTGACTATGAGGACTAAATACAATTTTTGATTAAACGTTGAAAAATTGGAATACCGGGTTGCTCTCTATTATGTAATCATTGTTAAAGTCACAAGTTCACGATTTACAGACAACTCAGTGTTGAGTATAGTCACTGCTTAGCACCGCGTACCTTGGAAAACAACCACGATACGCCACTGATGCATTGCTTGTTTTATGCTAAAATTCGAAATAAAGTATCATAATATTAAACCCTGAGTGAAAGTCAATTAACGGTCACATTACAAATATAAAGAATGTCAGATAATTCGTGGATACGGACTGTACGAAATGAATATGACATAAACTAAGTAGAAAACATTATTTGGTTAAAGTCGTATGGCCCTTAGTTTATGAGGAAGGTTTCATTAAAGGGGCGAAATAAAACAGCGAAGTGGAAGCAAAGGGTAATTATTTGGCGGATACGATCTGCGCCTCATGAATCCGTGACTAAAACAAAGAGGAAATATTTGTTGATAAAAAGTGGCTATGCCTTTTGTTTACGAGAATAGTAACATGGTAGAATCACAGAATGAATAAGTGAATAACTAGTAACAGAAGCGACATTACGTGGTTTTTTATCGAACTCGTTTTTTTTTTAATTTGAAGTGTTTGAGAAGAGCCCAGGTCAGGTTGGATTTCGTGAATGTTTGGTTACACCAAAGTTTAGTTGTCCCTATTATATAAACTGTGAAGAAAATGACACACAAGTAACGTAACAATTATATTGTATATATTTTAGTCGATGTAAAAAAACAATTAAAGTTTTTCTTGAAATATGAGCGGTTGTTGAAATCATTGTCTCAAATCCCTCGTGGTTTTGTTTACACGGCTGTACGGCACGAGAGCTGGTACAATAACGATAGAGTTAGTGATTATCTGATGTTGAGCCTCGACTCGTGACGTTTACCTGTTGTACACATTAAATCAATATACAAAGTAATTACAGTGTCTCAAACAATACAAGAGATAACACAGTAAACCAGTGTCTCGAATACACGTGGTAATGTTTATATCCCTGCACGCCCCGAAAGTTGGCACGTTTACAACAATGAAAAACCTTCCATATGTCGCTTCTGCGAGTAATATTTATTCCGTGGTAATGTGATATTTAGGACCTATTTCGTAAATTAAGGGCCTGGTGACTTTTTACCGCACACTATTAGTTTTGGCCACTAATTCATGTCGTGCAGTCCGTATTCACGAATTACCTGACACCATGTGTTACGCACTTCACTGAATGGAGGGGGGAGATTCTTGTTATTGCATACTAGCGAGGTCCCGAGTGTTGGTGAGGGGTGACACGAGGTGTGTGTGGGACAGCGGCGGAATGTAAGGGCGGAGGGTAAAGGAAGTGTCGAAAGAAAACTCGCCTGTGGACGGCAACATACCTGGGTACACTGCGCGCCAGCTTATATGGCGAGTGGCAGCTACTGAGTGAAGGGCACATTCTAAGAATTACAACAGGACGCTGCTAAAACACCTAGTAGCCTAAATACCGGAATTAAATCTACCTATGTAAATTAACCATTCGAATTTAAAACAGTAGTAATATTATTATAATATTATATGCAACACATTCAGGCTCGTTACCCGCCAACTTACATGGCGCGTGCTGTCCCCACCAGTGGATTTATGGAGTTGTTATGACTTCAAAATGACCTTTAAGTAAAAAACGAACATCGATTTTCAATTTTTTTTTCTTAATTTTATGACCAGGGTGGCTACACAATTCAGCGAAAAGGAATATTCCCTTACTATACCTCGATTTCCCTGACAGAAAACCAAAATATTTCACGACTTTTCACAAGCATGAAAACAACTTTTCGGGAATTTTTTCAGCGTGTTTTCCAGTAAAAGAAAAAATGTAAAGTCCTTTCTAATACATTTGTGTTTTCCGGCCAGTGACCTTGACAACAATTTAGCGAAAATTACAACAAACTCGACAATTTAGTATTACCACATCTATATGAAGATGATGATGATGATAATAATAATAATAATAGTAATAATAATAATAAACTACAATGATTTTTAAACTGCATTTTTTTCATCCTGTGAGTGATTAAAACTTTAAGTGAACCGGGCAAATAATTTATTAGATTAACCGATATTCCCTGAAATTTCCTAATATTTCCAGGTAGTCACAATTCCTCTTATAATTGCAGATTTTCCAGGTAGCCGCCCTGAAACACAATTTACTATTAACACTTTCAGGACTGCATATGTACGCAGAAGTTAAATCGCCTATGTACGTGACCAAGACGCCAGCAGCTCTTATGACTAGAGAACCAGAAGTATCGCGAATTCATTTGACACGCTGTTAGACTTCAAACTACTGTACACGTATCTTACTTGTGCGATCGGGTTACATTTAAGGCCTTGTTACGGAGTTTTGCAGTGATTTCGAAAATATTTTTTATTGCTACCCTATTACTCATATCAAAATTTCGCTGCACAGTTTTCACACTTATATGTTATAATTTGTAGCTGAATTTTTTTTTTTTGTAGAATTATACTGAACGGTTTTTTAGATTTCACTACCTAAAGTACCACGTTTTTCGTCGTGAAAATAAGAAAAAATGAAGGGAATTATTTTTTTACTGACGAATGGTACATTATTTAAAAAAAAAAAAAAAAAAAAAAAAACGCGTCCATGGTATTGTGCATCGTGTGATTGCTAGAGACATGAAAAATTCGCGTTATAACTTGGTAGCAGACTAAACTGCACTTTCCTATACCAAACAGAGCATAATATGAGATTCAATTGGCCACGAACTTGTATGTGTTGTCATTTACGTGCACTACGTCTTTACAGTGACTGGCCTCTCTACCGTGTAAGCATTCTCCGCGGTAAGTCACGACGATATCGGCCAGCGGGCGACGTCGAACCAGCCCATAGTCACTTGGAGTCTAGTCAGCTGTCAGAAAATAACGCGAATTTTGCATGTCTCTAGTGATTGCACATTGACTCAATTTTTTTCAAAACTTTTGGTTAAAAAATATTTGAGTTATGAAAAAAACTCGGGAACAAGCCCTTAATGAAACTAATCTTTGAATACCTGCGTGTAAACACTCACTGGCTCTGCGCTACCTTGTCAAAAATACAACTGGCCACTCACTGGAGCAGCAGACAATGTACAAGTAGTTAGACAGTGTGTATACAGGACTGTGCAGTCTAGCCAGATGGTTGTTGAACCCGAGAAACTTCCGGGTCCCTACTTATGACTTCTGTAGTTCCACTTACTGCCATCCTATTTGTGAGTGAGTGAGAGATTTTGGTCAGCGCTTAACATCGAGGTCTTTAACGCTGGTGAGGGATGACATGATGTGAGTATGGAGCAGCGCCGGAATGAAAGGGCGGGGGAAATGAGAGATCCCCGAGAAAACCCGCCGATCAGCGGCATCGTCCGGCACGATTCCCACATGCGAAAATCCGGGGACCGACCCGCCGGGAATCGAACCCGGATCCCCTCGGTGGGAGGCGAATGGTCTGACCATTCGGCCACCGAGGCCCCTGCCATCCTATTCGTCGACGCCATATCGGACACTCCCATAGTACTGTGCAGTCTCATTATTAGAGGCAAGATTATTTCGCGTATTGATAGAGACATGCAAAATTCGCGTTATTTTCCGACAGCTGACTAGACTCCAAGTGACTATAGGCTCGTTCGAAGCCTCCCACTCGCTGATATTGTCGTGACTTGTCGCGGAGAATGCTTACACGGCACAGAAGCCAATCTCTGTAAAGACGTAACACACGTAAATGACAACACATTGACATGGCCAATTGAATCGCAGATTATGCTCTGTTATGTATAGGAAAGTAAAGTTAGTCTGATACCAAATAATAACGCGAATTTTGCATGTCTCTACGTATTGATTCTAGGTCAGGTTGAATGCCAATAATGTATACTTCACTGGGTCTTCTGCGATTAGACGACACCAGTTTCAACACATATTTGACGACTGCAAGCCAGTGATAAATAAGGAAACAAGTCGTGGTGGTAACACGTGTTACGGTTAGAAGCCAATGGATGTTTGACTTTGGCCAGTGTGTATAGGTCTGAGAAGTCTATGCTGTTGTCAGTTTAATACGAGAAATACTCGTGCCTCTACTCATTATTGATTTCGTACTAACCAATAGGGCGGGGGAGGCCAACGTTTTCGAAGTTATGCCCCAAAAGTCGTACCAAATTATGTCGCGGGCCACGATAAAAAAAACTTTCACGTCGACTACTTTTTATGAGCTGAACACTAACGTACTATTTTATAGTAGTATAACAGAGAATTGTATCCACAGCATTTAGACAGGGAGCGTTGTCATATATGAAACCTTTATTTAAATTTTTTTGCTGTCAGTGTAAATAACTTTGAAATATTATGCAAATTCTTCAACTTATGGCGGGCCGTTTAAAATGCACTGGTGGGCCAGTGTTTAGCCCGCGGGCACAGGATTGTCCGTCCATGTTTGACTTTGTCTCAATCAGATTGTCCGAACTTATCAGTCAATATTTTATTTTTAAGTAATTACTTTCATTTCAGGCTCGTTAAGAGTAATTATTTTTTTAATACTAAATTCAGTACAGAAATTTATCGGGTGGAAAGTATTTGGGAGGGGAGGGTGTAATAAAAATTTTTTGGGCTAAACAAACGTAAAACAGTTTATATTGTGATATAAGTAAAATGTTCTTCGCAATGTTAAGGTCGCATACCAAATGAGGGTCGATAAGTGTTTCAGTTGCATAAAAATATCTCAGTGGAAATATCTGATTACATATGTTTCAAGGTTGTTTTTGTGCAGAATTTAAAAAAATAAATATTTTTTTTTACTAAATTTTTGTTAACTGATTGGAAATTCATATGTTGTAGTAGGTAGGGAGGAGATTTAAGAAATTAACGCAATGTGAACGTATATAATTATGTCAAAACAGAAAAAATGATATTATTTATCAAACTGAACATTAATCGAAAATTAATATTTGTGATATACGTGGATTATTTAAAGCTAACGGAAGACTTCGCTTTCTGACTGCAACAAACTAGAAAACATGAAACATATTCTAACAAAGTAATTTGAGACAGAAAACAACTGAATGATTCGTATCGGATGTACAGCCTAGTATTTGGCCCACTCAACGTTTCAAAGAAAGGTGCGTGTGATAATACACGAGGGGAAAATACAGGGGCTGGGAAATGCTGGCGGTAAAGTTTATTCGGCGCCGTTGTCAGTACTGCGCACAGCGGTTTACCGGTGCCTATGCGGGCGAGGCACGGCGCGGGGAATTGTTCGCGACCGAAGATGCTCGCTCACGCGGGGAAGGAATGGTACCACGGGGGCAGAGGTGAGGGGCGGGGTTTGAACTGGTCCAGGATCCGCCGGAAGCAGGGAGGATGAACCGGAGATGAACTCGGGCGCGGGCGGCTCGCAGTACTGTCTGTGGGATTGTCGGCCGAGGGATGGACTATAGGGGGATGGAGTGGGAGGAGTGGCTGGAAACAGAGGGGGTTAAATGTTCGGGGGAGGGGACGGGAGCTGTGCTGCACGACTGGCAACGTCAGCCAGCTCGGAGATTCATGGGCGTAAAATTTTTATGAAATTATTAGCAGTCGCTCGGGATTTACGACCAGGGAATCGCGGCCACTCGGCTTAGCGCCAAAAAAAAAAAAACACAGTACAAGCATGCCTAGACTTCAGAACATTTCCCATAGGAAGAAGGCTATACAGTTAACTGGTGAATAATTTTATCTCTTATAAATCAATATCACGTGCAATAAATTTTAATTCAGTAATAACACCTGATTATTTTTAACGTATAGGAAGTTTCAGAGCTTTACATTAAGATCTTGCATCACTTTATATATAGTTAAAACATGTTAATGCGTGTGCAATCGCCTTTTTGCAAGTTAATTCAAGAGGTATGTGTGGCAAACATTACTTATTTTTTCCCAACAATGATTCTTGTTGGAGTATTGGTGATCTGAAGTTGATTTGAGTGTACTCATTTTTCCCCCGTGGTTCTTTAATCAGGATTTAAACCGGTGGTTTGGAAGGGAATTTAGTGGTATTATTTTGCATCCTAAAAATTCTGCTCTAAATAAATTAATAACGGTTTGATACATACGCTGTTGCTGAAACAAAAAAAAAAAAAAAATCACAAGCCTGGCTGCTTGTTGAATATTTTATTAAAGCCAGAGGAATGTCATTCGAATAATTTATTTATCGTTATTAATTCTGTTACCTCCAGTTTTATGTTTTTTTAATGATACACTTTTTAGTGACTTCATAAATTGACAGTCTGTATATTAAAAAAATTCGTAATGTTTGTAGCGGGACCAAAGTACTGTATTTTATTTTTATCTTACATTATCTTCATCAGACCTCATAAATTTAATATTATGTACTTTTTTTTTTGTTCTGTTCACCTTGAAACATCTCCGTCCTGCTGAATTGGGGGATTTTAATTCTACCTCACTCGGGTTACAAAAATTAAAAATTATTTGATCGATCGTGCAAATAACCATTAGAATATTTTACAGTTTAAACTTTGAGAGAAGAAACTGCTGTAAAAGGATTTGTACGAAAATAATTAAATTTCATCACCCAATAACTAGAGCCAGTGATTTTTGGTGAAAAGAATTTTGCAACAACTTGTTTCAATGCCTTACGTGCACACCTGCAATTCTGGACCGTGGTTATTGGCAGAATACAATATTACAGAGGCGTGGCTCATTTGACTGCACCAACCAGAACAATGTTACCGCGACACCACATGTCCGTGATTTGCAGGTAGGACCCCGAGACGTCGAAAGTTAAAAACTCCCAATCACTGATCATGCAGCAGAGAAACAGATGTTCACATAAGGCATTGGAACAAATTGTTGCAGAATTCTTTTCACCAAAAATCACTGGCTCTACCAATAACATATGAGAGGCCTTAAACAAATGTTGTAACAAAGTCATTATCATTACTCGTTTGTGTGCATTGGCCTACTGAGCAACACGCGAAAATTTCACTAAGAGCTTACTCTGAAATAAATATTTTAATCGCGGCGGCAAATGGCGCCAAATTATTGTTCGTAGTGTACCTTAATTCTCACGGACTACGTAACACACAACTCCCTGTTCGGCTCCTTGGTGCGGGTCCCTATTTAATGACGATGAAAAATGTCGAGTGTTGAACTGCGATTTCCGTTACGACGCGTTTAAGCCTCGTGACCGTCAGGACTACAAGAGACCGCGATTGGCGCAGTGGCTTGACGACTCGCCTCCTAACGAGGCGATCCAGGTTCGGGGCTGGTGGAATCGTGTCGGACGATGCCGCTGGTCGGCTGGCCTACTCAAGAATCTCCCGTTTCCCACACCGTTCTCATTCCGGTGTCTCTCCAGTGTAGTGCTTTATTCGATGTCATCATTCGAGGCAAGCAGATGCCTACAAGCTCCCAGTTGTATGTCTGCATTTCGCGGAGCGGTACACTGGCCTTCGGATATCATCCTCATACGTAGGTACCCCTGTTTCTCGCGAAAAGAATTTTGTCCCTCTTTGTGTGGGTGCTTTGCGCGCACGTTTGCAGTCCTACTTCGTGGTCAGTGATTGGATATTTTAACTCTCACGAACCTTAGGATCCTACCGGAAAATCTCAGACGTGTGTTGTTGCAGGAACGTTACCGTAATTGGCTCAGTCATATGAGACACGGCTCTTCACATAGACACGCTTCCAATAACCATGAAGCAGAACTGCAGATGTGCACGTAAGGCAATGAAGCAAACTGGGGCAACCTTTGACAGGGGATGCGCGGAGATTGCAGTGCCATGCGGCTCGTCATGAACTAAACAATGTGATACTGACGGGAAGGGAAATTTTAATAATAATTTAGTGATGGAATGTTAAAGTATTCAGTTAATGGCGGTAGGTTTAATTGTAATATTAATGCATTGCCAAATTACACGCCTCTCTTCGGCAAGAACGTGCGTGTAAATGGGTTTTTGTAACGATCACGTTTATTTGTCCGACCGCTCGTGGCCAGCGGGGCAAGGGTCCCGGGTTTGATTCCCAGCTGGGTAGAAACATGTACGGTTATCTCCCCAGTTCAGGACTGAGTGTTGTGTTGTCCTCTTCCTCATACTGCAGAAGACAATAGTGAAACACCGCAGTTTCATCCTCGCCTGGCTCCGGACATCTTGATTTCGGTTTTCCATGATTTACCGAAATTACTCCAGGTGGTATCTGGGATGGTTTCTTAAGGCCATGATCTTAATTTTTTTTTCAAACAATTGCAAATAACTTGAATATTTTTTAACTAAATGCTTTGAAAAAATTTCAGACCGTGTACAGTCATACGATACACAATTTCGCCAGAGCATTTTTTAAAATATAATGTACCGTTTGCTAAAAAAATTTCTTCTATTTGGATTATTTTGACAACAAAATATGTGATATTTCAGGGCGCGAGATGTAATACAATTTTCATTTCTGCTCATAAGTTGCTATGTATTTTTTTTTTTTACTTCGAAATGTTTTTTTCTTCATTTTTATTTCTGAATTTTTGGTTACATTAAGTAACCTGCTGGGGTAATTAGGTTTGCTTAGCCTCGTGACCAGATCTGTCACGTCAGCAGCCAGTTAGGGTTAACTAATGTCCGGTAAAGAACTTCTCTCGAAATACACTACTTGTTGGTAAGACCATGTATATTGTTGGTGGACATCTATGGACAAAGTATGGACTACAACTCGTGTTTGTGATTGATTCCACAGCAGTTTATGGAAACCAAAACTATTCAAGTGCAGTTTCAGTCACCACACGTTTAGTGAGACAGCTAAAGTTTTGGATTAATCTGTCCTTTAAAGGGTTAGTGGGGTCTTGAAAACACTTCTCGGGTTACTATGTGAACGTCTTGAGCTGAAATTTCCTGCCGTACATAACTTACAGATATGCAAACGGAGATCATAAAACGAATGTCTTGGAAGTGTAATGGAATATTAGTTTTATACGTAAGTACTGTTTGGTATGACGTATACAAGACTTGAATTTTGTCTCGCAGTAACTTAAACAACGGGGGGAGAAACTAAGTACAAAATCGCAATAGTATGTAAACAATCAATATTTCACTTTTTTAATAATGCTGAGTAATTTTCGGATTTTTAAAATATTTTACTCAGAATTAGTAACATAAACCATTAGGTAGGCCGGTAGCCAAACAACACGCAGCATCTGTATTAAATGGATACGTAAATACAGGGAACACCGAGTCGCAAAAATATATGACAGTTTCTCGTTATCCAACAATGGTTTAGTTATAACTCTCTTCTTATATGCCCTACGACAGTCCTCTCTTCATGTCTCCCGCGCAGGCAGACTTGCTAACACTATATATAGCCCCGTGACGTCAGCTAACCTCGCAACGCTCTTCTGCGGCGAAACAATGTTCTAACCTAAAATCAATTAACACTGTATGAAACACTTACTACATAAAATGCATACTATTATTTAGCAAATATCAGCCTATTTAGATTGTGCATTGTTGGCTAATGTTTACATCTTATTTCCCCGATTTTAACATAGTGCTCCCGCGAGGCTCCACGGCGGTTGGACACAACGTTGCTACCAACTGAAGAAAATTATACTGTCTTAACCTCTCTTGTTATACCGATGTTTTACTTTGCTTTAATCTTCGCACCTGTTTTTTTTTACAATTAATTAAGTAGGCCTACTTATATGTCATTAGAAACTGTTAGTAGGGTATATATTCGGAGTTTAACACATAAGCTAGTGTCAAAAAAATTTCCATGAAATAACACCAACAATTTAGATACTTCAACAAAAAAAAAACCAATTTACCTTCTAATTTCAAATCCACTTATTTCTGAACTACAGCCAATGACATGTCTAAAAAATAAATAACTGTTATGAAAATTGTAAGAAATTATATTGCCGAAATGTGAAATTTAACTAATTTTTCTTGATGCCAATTGCTTACAGCCCATAATTTGTGTTTCGAGAAAATTAAATATTTCAATGATTTTCATTGACTTTAGGGGAGGGACATTTAAGAGTAATATGAGATAATTTTTAAGAAACTGTCTTGTGTGTTGGTGTCCGCCTATGTATACTAGGTATTTACATTGTAATTATTTATCTCACAATTCCGGGTTACTGTATAAATTAAATCAATAACAACACATTTACTTATAATTCCTACGTTCTCACTTGGATTTAAAGAGCTATTTTCACCAACGTATTTAAAAATTTTAAATTACTTTTCGTAGTAAAGTAAAAATCTACCGGCTTGACACACTATTTCCTACCTTTGCATTTCATCAATGCAGTATTATTCTTTCAAACGTCTACTTTAACAGTCTGGTCGTAACTTCCAATTAATCTCAAACAAAACACGAGCACAGCTGTAATAAAACTGTTCCTTAAACCTGCAGTGTGCAAATCAACAAGGGGGATAACAGGCAGTCCACCCTCTCATAAATATTTCCCGTCTCATTTAACTAAAATCCTTTACTTGCCAGGAAAACTATTTTCCTCCCTGAAAAATTACAACTTTCCTTAAATTTTCTTATATAGGTAATTTGTTTGAGTGTGCTATTAAGTAATAAAAATATTTTATGTTACGTTTTATACTTAAATATAACTTTCATATTTTTCTTATATATAAAAACGCAACTTTAACATTTGTGTTTGTCGTGCCCAGAAACTACTCGTAAATCAAGAAAACCGCTTCAAATTTACCAACATTTACATATATTTACACCTTTGCCAATATGAATTGACGAAAGTTTCCACGCCATCATCTTTAAAAAAATTAGAATTTTTCTCACTGTTAATACTCAACGTCAACAAAAATTTCCTGTGAAAAATTTGAAATGTCGCAATTATTTTGTTTTTCCAGTACGGCGGTGCATTACTTTATTCATACACACGCTTAGATAACATAATTCTAGTAGAAAAACGTTCTTGCATCCCCATGTTACAGACAGTTAAAACGTTTGTTAATAACGTGAATTATCTAGAGGCGATAGGCCTATATTGGACGTGATTTTTTTATCATATATATTTTTTAAATCACTTGAAGTGCGTGTCGGTGAAAACGCTGTTAACTGAACGCGTATAATCTATTTAATTCATTGCACAATTATTGGACTTTCATTTCGCCGTAATAGGATGTGCGTTGGCGCGCATTTTACACATTTAGTACCAGTACGATTGCATTCCAATTTCAAACAGTCGATTGCATATAAAATCTAAACGTAAATCAGTTACAATGAACGAATTTATAATCGGTTAGTGGGTGGTCCGATGAATGCCTCACTTGTTTGACCAGAGGTCCTGCGCCTTTCCTTTCAAGAGAATGCATTACTTCTCGTTTAGACGTTATTAAATTATTCACTTTCGTACTGTAAACAAAGAGTCAGAGGACTTACTGATTATGCTTCTTTACAGTAGCATGACATTTTATATGATCATTAATGTATTTTTGTATTTAGCTAGGACTTTGGTTTTAGAAGCAGGCGCCAATATTTCATTCAATTTGATGTAAAAACAAAATATACTCGGTGATCTAAACTGTCCCGCGTCTGACTCAAAGATACACTCACGTAACCCTTATAAGCTATGTTATACATTTTAGTTGTGATTAGAGTTGGTTGTCCATTTATTATTTAAAAAAACTGTGTTTACCTTACCCGGCCAGAAAAACAATTTAAAATTCTCTAAACAAGTCCAAAAAATGACTGACTCACGTTGTCCGACCAATGAGGCCATAAAAGTGTAATAATAACAATACATATTATTATTTATGACTATATTTTTATTGAAAAAAAAAACGATAGTTACTATCTTAAATCTGGTATTATTCAAATTGGTTATTAGTTACGCTCCCTATAATGTGCGTATAGCATGGCAAGGTAATATATATGCTTCTATTGACCTATTTCAAAACAAGTAATACTTAAATATTACATCGGGAAGAAATGAAATATTAATTATTATGATGGGTAATACGGGATTGATTCTGGTGATGTCGCTTCCATATTTTCGCGTGTGTTTGTGAGGTGGGAGGGGCGGGGAGGTTGCCTCTGACCGGCGGTATTTCTCGGTTCCTTTGTATTCCACGGCTACTCCATCACTCCCTCGTGTCATGCTAATGAGATGATATTACTACATCGGCACCGCTCACGTTACAATCTTTGACAGGGGATGCGCAGAGATTGCAGCGACATGCAGCTGGTCATGAACTAAACAATATGATACTGACGGGAAGGAAAATTTTAATAATAATTTAGTGATGGGATGCTAAAATACTCAGTTAATGGCGGTAGGTTTAATTGTAATATCAATTAATTACCAAATTATTCGCTTCTCTTCGGCAAGAACGTGTGTATAAATGGTTTTTTGTAACGATCACGTTTGGTTGGCCGACCGCTCATGGCCAGTGAGCCAATAGCAGGGCCAGATTTGGCACTAGGCTGACTAGACCCGGGCTTAGGGCGCAGCTGTACTAAGGGCACACTTTTATCAAGGAGAACATGTCAAGAGTTTTCCTTCGCTGATTTTTTAAGTACCAATATGGCGATCTGTAAAAATTTAAATGGCTACACTTGTACGTGTATTAATAAAAAAAGTTATTGTTTACAATAATTGTCAAGTAACTGCATTAAATATAACTAAAATAATCATAATGGCCATTATTGTTTTTGTTTATGTGCATAGCGAGATAACATAATAGAGTAATTTTTAGTGCGGTGTTGGAAAATGGACAATAGCGCGAGTTGGTAAGGAAAGATGTAAAAGAGAATCTGCGGTGGTGCCTAGGGCGCCTAGATTCATAAATACGGCCCTGGCCAAGGGTCCCGGGTTTGATTCCCAGCCGTGTAGAAAATTGTACAGTTACCTCGTCAGGTTGAGGACTGAGTATTGTGTTGTACCCACGTCCCAGTCCTGTGGTAAACAATGACAAACTACTGCAGTGTCATCCTCACCTAGTCTCGCTTCATGCGATCCCCCTGAGGTTCCAACCAGCCACCGGACAGATAAATCACCTCACCATCAACAAGCTAGATTATTTTAAGCAAACAAGGTTGTTTCGCGGTCCTGTGTTAATTACTTTCAAAAACCTTTGTTTCGTTCTTTGAACACTTCTGCTGTTTAGATTCTACCACACCTCTCCACTCTAATTAACCGTTAATTACATGCGTGGCGTGGTTAAATATGTTTTACCTAGCATGTATTATATCATGGAAGACAATTATGTTTGGGGTTTAACAAAATTTTGTAAAATTATTGGCTGTTTCATTGTAGTGAATGAGTCTTAACTGGAGTGTTTGGGGGTTTATAGCTGTTAAATCGTAGCTTAATACCGAGCGAGGTTACACGTTGGACTCACAATCGGGAAGACCCTCATTCGATTCCCGGCCACGGACATCTTGATTTCGGTTTTCCATGATTTACTGAAATTACTCAAGGTGATTTCTGGGATGGTTTCTTAAAGCCATGATCATTAATTTATTCAAAAAATTGCAAATAATTGGAATATTTTTTAACCAAATGCTTTGGAAAAATTTGAGACTGTGTACGTCATACGATACACAACTTCGCGCAGAGCGTTTTTTAAACTGATGTACCGTTTGCTACAAAAAATTATTTTGCTTTAATTTGGCTTATTTTGACAACAAAATATGTGATATTTCAGAGGGGAAAAGTCTAAAAATCCATTTGGTGTATTGTAACAAAAAAATTTAGATACAAACGATTACATATAAGTGTTAAAACTGTAAGAATGAATTTTTGATATATGTATTGATTTGTGTTAAAAAATATATTTTCGGAATCACTGCAAAACTAAAGAGCGAGGCCTTAACACAGGCAATGGCCGATTCTCCTCCAAGTTCCCTTCCTTGAGCAGAGTTGTGCGAAACCGTCTCTAATGACCTCGCTGTTGGCGAGACGTAATGTCCAATAAATGAAGACGTGCAAATTCAGTAAATATATTTGCAGACCGGCTGGACTTCACTGGCCTATATTCTGTGGCGTTATTAGCTCCGGGTCTCGTATATTTGTGTGCCCGGATTAGTAGGGACTGGGAAATTTCGCAAATTCAATAACCTGCAGGCTAGAATCCATTGTGCTATTCATACTCAAGCCCCGACCTTTTGTCTACTAGCTGCTACTCAGTGGAACAGCAGACAATGAACGAATAGATGGGGCTGGAATATGCATAGTACAATAGATTCTAGCCTACAGGTTATTTAATTTGCGAAATTTTCCAGTCCCTACGCATTACACGCTAGTGGACATTTTACATATAACATATCACTGGTAGAGATGGGACATCGCCCGGAATTTTTGATGTGGCAGCATACTCTTGAAAACGATGCAATTTCTTGCAACAGGTATGGTTGGGCGACATACGTCTGACACAACGTAGATGCCTGCGGACCAATGGCAGGCATCAAATATAAATATAGCAGGATTCTTGTTGTCTCAATGAAATATGGTAGCAGTTACACGTACAAGCGAAAGCCAGTAATATTTTGGCAAGCTTAAGAGGGCGTGGTACATAATTCAACGCTATAAACATTAATCTATAATTGTAGGTTTCTTGAAGCCAATTTGTGAAAATTAAACAATGGCAATCCTAGACTATAGTTTCAACCAACGTTTTAAACAAAATTGTTTCCAGTGTTACTAACTTCTGAGGCACAATCTCTGACGCCAGAACCTCGTGCATTTAACTGCGGCGCAAGAGATCACGCGTAACGAATTAGTAATTCTCGATAAATATTTACTCATAAAGATGGCAAATACCATTACCTAGGATTGTCATTGAGTATTTTATCCATATTTTCTTCGAAAATTGCGTAGATATCAATTGATGTTTCCAGCGTTTATTTATCTACCACGCACTCTTAATGCACGTTGAAATCCAGCATATTGTCAAGTTTTCCCGCGATAAATCATCATCTCTAATCATTGGTTAAAAAGGCCTTCAGGCGTGCCACACAAACTGCCGACCAAGAGCAGAAGTCATGGGTGGGACTTCAGCATTTTTGTTGGAGGAACACATAAAGATACCCCAAGCCATCCAACAACAGGGAGAGGGTGTCAATGGATGCTCCCCCGGAAAATTTTGGATATCAAGTTGTAAAATAGTGCTTTTTAAGCAGTTTTTAGTCAAGTTATGGTGAAAGTTATTACATCTGAAAGGGATGGCAAAATTATTTATGTTTGTTCTCAAAAATATTGGAGTGGCAAGTACCACCCCTTTGCACTTCCAAATCCCGCCCATAGCAGAAGTCAGATGAGCACACAGTTAGGGCTCTGCTACACTTATGCAGACGTGTTTGACCGTGCAGGCCGTCTCGATCCGTCCGCGCATGTCGTGAGGGCATTTCTTGTAATAGTTTGCCACAATTAGGTTGATGGGTGTAGTTTGTGAAACTTTTTATAGAGGGTAGTAATGTAGGCCACCATTTATTTATCTATTTTAATAAAGCTACGTTTTCGCACTTTTTCTTTAAATTACATTTAAACAAATATTCTTATTGGTCAACTGACTCCATGACGTCAGATGCTGATGATGCTGTTGACGAGTCCGTTAGTCAAAGTTCGGTGTTGGCGAGCTTTCGGGGCGGACAAGTCTGCATCAACCATCTGCACAATAAACCTCTGACGTCATAGGTCACGCGAACAATCCATCCAATCAGAAGCCAGATCGGGGTCTGCACCATCAACACGGCCTTCACGGTCAGACAGGTCTGCATAATCGTGGCAGACCCTTAACTGGACGTCATTAAGCATAAAGGAACAAACCCACAAATTAATCGAGTTGGAGATAATCATACCACGTAGAAGTAGATGGTCTGAAGTACGTCTTAGAAGAAGAAGATGTACTAAATCACAATTTTTGACGGAAAATAAGATCCCATAAAAACGGTTTATATGAGTCTTAGACACACACAGCCAATTTTGACCTTGAATATCTCCGTTCCAGTTAACTGGGGGTTGGTTCCTTTCCGTTTAATGCCGTCCGAATTCGAGTCCAGTCTGCTGTCACAAGATAACGCGAAATTTGCAGATTCCTTCCGATGAAATAAAAATTTAATTATATACCAAGTCACTTTCGGACAGCCTCTAAATTAATCGAAATACATGCTGTCATAGGCACTAGAGCGCACTCAGCGACGCAGTAGAAGTATGTTCGTAGCCAAGCGCACATTACCGGACAGCGTGTTTAATTAGAGAACACGCGAGAGTCCTGGATGACGCAGAGCTAGTATTTTCTCGTAGCCAGCGCGCGGGGGTAGTTTTGAAATGCGGACACAATCTCGCACCCCGCTGTGAAGGAGCGGGACCCGGGATGGCGGCTGTCAGCTGGGGGAAATGGGACCACTCCCCACGCTCGGCATATGTGCGCCTCTGCTATTGTTCTCTGCGACAGGAGCTGGAGCCACACACACACATTGTACTGCCAGCTATGTTTGTTCCAGTCAAGCACTCGTAATTGAAATAGAGGAAACCAACCCTTAACGACTCAGTAGATAGCAATTTTCATCATTATGTTATTATTTTTTAATTTGTACAAGATATTTTTAGACACAAATTGTGACAATTTTTTAAATTATGAATTTTTTTTATTCATCGTAGATTTTGTATAACGGCTTGTCAAAGTCAAAATGTTACATGTCATGGTTCTAAGTATATTATAGGCGGTTCAGGATAAAGTGAGCACTCAAAATAGCCCTGCTCAATTTCTATTTTCAGCCAATTCGTATCCGTCCGCACGTAACAGCTAGAGATGTGAAATGTCTAACATCTATGGACATGTCACTTGGTGCTTGCGCGTTTAAGATAAATTGTGCAGTCTATACGAACCTAAATAATTTGCTCTAAAACATGTTTATTAATTATATAAAACAAACATATCGATACCTTCATGTGAAAACCTCGTTACTCCAAAATCTATGTTTTAACAGGAGAGGGAGTCTTTTGCTGGTTACAATCCAACAATAAAGCCTCGTGAGCTCTAATTTTTGCTTTAATATTTTTAAAAAACAAAATCAGTTTTCTTACAGGAGAGAGAGAGTTTTTCGCTTGTTACAATCCAACAATGGATTTGCTAGAACTCGGATTTTTGCTTTTAAAATTTTGAAAAACATAACTGGAGGTGCGTGCTTTTCGCAGTTGATAAGGAATTTTTATCGGGGTAGAATGTAAAAATAAAACGAAAATCTGAAAAAATGGAGTTACGAGGTTTTCTCATGAGGGTATTGATATGTTAAATTTAGTTGATTTTATGTAAGTATATTTGCATTTAAATAGGAAAATATACGGAACTATATACGGCAATTCGCTACCAACCATACAAGCACTAAAGAAACTATAGTTAATTTTGAATTATATGCAGTAAAGGCTAGTTTTTATTTTCAAAGGTTAAACCTTTAGTGCTCACTTTATTCCGAACGACCTATACTAAAAGTAACTGGCTTAACAAAATGAAATTATCCGCTCTGAATAACGATCTTGTAGTCTACGCGGTATCTTACGTAGAACCATTTTAGGCTACTCAATGATTCGATGCGGGGAGCGGATAAACGTATGATACACGTTGGTTACAGTGAATGACCACCGTCGCCTGTGCACGAGAACAACAAAACACACGTGTACGCAGTATTGCATTTGCTGTAGGCTCTGTATCGCTACACCTAATCCTTAAGTGAGTTTTGAACGAAACCGATAGGTCCTAGACAGTTGAAACAAGGGGATAATTTTTTTACATAACTTACGTAGATCATTCAACCTTAATCAAATGTTCGAATTTCATGATCCTACAAAAGCTATATACAAGTGCAGGATGGCCACCCCGATTATTTTCGCAATGATGGAAGGTCTTTGATAGAATTCCTATGGATTAGAAGACCCTATCAACATAAATCAATGTTCAGAGTATTGTTCTACTAAATAATTTATTTCGCCCATTTTTTTGGAAAATACTTTTTAAAATTCGAACTTTAAAGGCTTATTTCTCCGTTAGTGTGAAGCTTTGACACAAAGTGTGCTCTGTATGTTGTGCTTATTATTTATTCATAAATCACCTCCTGCGGTTTGTCGGTAGAATCCACCCCCTCCCTGCGTATCAGAATGAAGTACTGTAACATAGAGATATTTTGCATTATGTAGGTAGTAAAACATACAATTTCAAGGTTTACAGTCTATTAATTCTCTGTGATTTAAATTGCTACATATTTTACAAACAGGTAAGCAGATGACCAAATATTAACATTTGATTAGAAATTTCAGTCACTGAACTGGAAAGCAATGAAGCACAAAAAAAAAAAAAAACAGAAATAACAGAGGACATAAAACAACGTTGCCATATTTGCTGCACACAAACGAGATAAGCCGAAATCCAAACATTCAGTGTTGATGTGTGCACGGGAGAACCCGTGCCTTTGAATAAACACAGTTGCATTTGTTTGCGGTAGAGCTGGGGTATGATTTAGAACAACAAGGATTCGTGACCTTAATACGCTGGGTTTTCTTTCGATTGTCTGTTAGCGTGGCTTCTTTTAAAAATTACGAGAAGTGGAGTGGTGCATGTCATTTAATTATGCAGTAAAGAGGGATACCATCGTGAGATTTAGAAAAACGAATGAAAGGACGAGATCACTTTTCTGAGGATTTAGCATTGAATTGCTCTTACGGACAATTTTATTTTCATTCAGTTTTATATCCATGTCAATTAAGCCTACTGGTAATATGTCCTAACACCTGTGCAGAAAATTTAACAAAACTTTTATAGTCTGATTTTTCATTACCTTTCTGCGGTCTTGAATGTGTACGTTTATTTATTTTAGTGCATGACTACTTTACTAGTCAAATTATTATTTTTAATATTCCCTTACGTCTGATAATGATCTCTCCTGTTTCCAAGAATTGACCCGCGCAGTTGGTTTTCGTTCGCAAGAGGTCGAAATTTTTTTTTATTTAAATGTAAAGGTAATATTTAGATTTTTTGCAGCGATATGTCGCTATGAATTTTTCAGAAATAACATATTTTTTTAAAAACATGTATGTGATATTAACAATTATCAGTGAATATATCGGTTAGTTAATCAGTCTACAAGTTTGTTGAAACTATTATCGAAGAAATTAATTGTGTCATAATTTCTCAGTGGCCTTATAAAAAATTATACATATAATCACAGTTGTCATTCCGAGTGAAGAGGCGAGATAATTACTAGTTTGGCTCACATTAGGGAACACCCGACTTAGATACCCGGTTCCAGACAGCCTGATTTTGGCTTTACACTGTTTCCCAAAGTTGCTCGAGGCTATGGCTCACAATATCTTCCGGGTACTATAGGCCGTTCACGATAAAGTGAGCACTGCATGAAGTTTTCTTTCAGCTGTTTTGCAGCCATATTTAGTATTTTTAATATGAAAACTTCCACGTAACTGAAAACCAGCGTATACGTATCAACACTTTCAAAAGTTAACATCTATTGAGCCAGCAAAACCTATTTTTATTTAATTACAATTATAGTGAACAGTCTTATCATTGTATCGAGTTGTAGATCAATGTATCTTATGAGCTCTCTGCCGACGAGACAATGTCCACGTAACTTCTTAGCACAGTTCTTACCTTTTGTGGCTGTTGTAGTATATACTTATACAGAGTGGCCAAGAATAAGTGTTACAAATTGATAGGGATGGTAGATGTGCATGTTTGGAACATATTTGATTAAGGAACCCATGTCCGGAAATGCATCCTTATACCTGCAATGGTGCACCAAAGTAACAGGGATAGGCAGGCAACCTGGCGACAACAAGACAGTGAAAACATCTGTTGTGTTGTGTTATGTACTACCCGCTTTGACGCTCTGTGACTGTACGAGACACCGTGCATGTGTTACACTCGCTGCGTTTATTGTCGTAGTTGTAGAGGCTACATGGAAGGCTACACATTGGCAGAGCTAGCCGATATGCATTTAGTGTATGGTGCAGCAGGCGGCAATGGAAGAGAGGCGGAGAGACAGTATCGTCAGAGGTTTCCTAACCGACGGCACCCTGCACACACAATGTTCGCACGCATTGACCGCCGTTTGCGGGACACGGGTTCG
>PNEQ01016520.1:0-12252 GCA_003012365.1 Medauroidea extradentata
GTCAATGGAATCCTATGTAACGATTTGTTCAATATACAGCCCTTCGAACATAATTCCTCCCTGACTCATGTTTATTCGTAGTGATAGTCCCTGTGTCTGTGTGTGAACTTTAAATGAGTACGCTTGTGGGGAAGGGGGTTAGTGGAAATTGAGGCCGGACAGCTTGTCCAGGTATCTCGGCCGTGATTGTTCACGAGACTGTGGTGATACGGTTTCAAGTGGAAGAAACTTCTCCTGTGGGCAGCGAGTGTAGTACTGGCCATAGCTTGTGCTTCAGTATTTCTCTTGTTTGTATGTTCACTATTGATAAGAAAGTGTTCAAGCACACACAAATGATAAGTAAATACATGGAATAAAATATTGTCGGTAATCGTATAAGTATAAAAATGGCATTAGCTAGTAATTTAATTAATAAAATTGTGTACATTAACTTCAGAGAAGTATAAGAAATGAGGTTAATTTTTGTGATAGCAAAAAAGCATCAGGACAACTTTTTCACTGTGTTGTGCTAATAAACTGGCAGCAGCTGCAGTATGAAGTTAATCAGAATGAAAAAAATATTACGTTCAGGGTGGCGAGCGACTGGGAGAAGTCAGGGTAAAGCCAGGGAATTCTCTAAAAAAAAACCTGGAATTTCAAAATTTGGTAAACAAACATTTCCATGAACACAACATACCATTTTCTTGGTACATATACCAATTTTATAGTTCCATAATATTTTTTTTGTACCGATATTGTAGTTGTGTAGAACAGTGGATTTGATTCGTGGTACCAGTTTTTCGTCTCAAATACGATTTTTAGGCGTTTTGTACCAGAATTATCAGTGGTTCCCGCCAGTGTTGCCAGACCAATGGTTATCCTGACAATGTGTTGTGATGTTTTCAAGTTTCCACAGTGGTAAAAAATTACTCTCCTGGTGTTTCTTGCGCACTGTTTCTAAAGTGCCGTAAATTTTATTGAATTTTTAGTTAAAGTGGGTTTTAAACAATTGTTTTTTCCCCAAGAGTTCATACTAGAAATTGAAGGCACGGACTTGGCAACATAGGATCCACAGTTCGCTTTTGTTCTTACCATGCAGCATGCTGATACGTTCGTTGATCGTTGTCAGTTGTTTACTTGGCGTGGCGCGAATATTTTTTTCTATGCTTCGTGCAAGTATTAATATCTTCTCATCATGTCTGAAGTCCATGGATTTACATTTAAATTGTATTTTACCTACCATACAGCATAATGGCGAAACACGCCTGAACTTTTTGACTCGTGCAGTGACAAAGGTGTGTTAAAAAGTTACAGCATAATGTGATCTCGTGTGTGTTTATGAAAATGATTAAGTGCATTAAAAATATCTGGAAATGCGTGTTGATTCCACAATGTAATTAATTTAGGAATATCAGTCATAACAGGAAGAAAGAGACTGTATTGGTTAACGTATCCTACTACTATTAAATGAATCGCGAAGATCCTGGTGATAACTTTGCAAGGTGCAATTCGTGCAATGTTATTTTTTCTTTAAGCAACATGGGCCGGCATTCCGTTATGAGCCACATTGAAGGCAGAAAACCCTAAGTAGGCTGGGAGTTTAAACTATGAAGGTAGGCCTAGTTGCTTTTTTTCAAATCTGTTCAATGCGAAACAACAATGTTTCCAGATTAGTGTCACAGCAAAGAAACTTCAGTTACAGCGAAATAAGAAAGGTTTTTACGGTCTTACGTCGTATTTCATGGATGAAATGAGTTTATTGCTAGCGAGGAAAAAAAGTTGTTTGTTTCGAAGAATCATTGAACAAAGTTTCTCAAAAACATCAAGTACACATTACAGTATGTTTTTGGGATTCAAAGAGTGATGGTGTAGTGACCAGGTATTACACATCTGTTTTTAGACAACTTATAAAATTATTTTAATTCTGGTATCGAGAGCTTTTCTCTCCATCACAACAACAGCATTTTAAAAGTGGAAAGTGAATTGACATAAGTAAAAATTGTTGTATAGGACTTTGTTTCTTTGTAAATAATGAAGATGATATATAATTTCTGCAAGGTGAAGTTATGTTGATTAATAGTGTTCAGCTTCACAAAAAATTATAAATATTAAGTATCACTACTCATCGTTTACTGGCCAAACTATTAATTTTAGACATATAGTTTATTGTGAAAAATGTTTCTACGGTCATAAGTAGTCCTATGTATTTTTTTGTTAGGTTAGGTTGGTTGAAGTTGTGTTAGGTTATGTTAGTTTAAGTTAATTAGGTTACAAACATTAAATTTCGTTTCCTAACCTAAATTAGGCAACCTACCAAAAACTTTACGTAAGGAAAGACATTAGAAGTAGTCCTACATAAAAATTTGTTACCTGACCTAACAACCTAACTTAACCTCTTCACACATAATGGCATCAGGTGATGCCATCAGGTTATTTATTAATAAAATTTGTTATATCTATGATTTTCGGTTTAGAAATGAATGAGGGGATCAAGTGATGCCAACACTACATTTTGAGATAGACAGCAGAGATTTTCACAATACTTCAGTTTCTATCCTACTTATATTTTATCTATGGTGCAGGTCTGTTGTTGTTTACTATTGCTGCTGATTTTGTGGAATTATTATGATGATATCCTGATGCAGTAAAAGGTAAGTAAAATGTTTAAATATATTTATATATCTTTAGCGACATACTTACAATAAAATTAAGTCAATTTTATTGTTATATATTATTTATATGTTGCAAAATATACATGGACTCAAATGATGCCAGCATGCACTTGTGACACACATAATAAAGTAAGGTTAGGGAACTAAGTATTGTTAGCATACTTACAATTTGCCTTATATATACAAACAGTAAAAAAGTAATGCAGTAACATTGTAGGTATACAGTAACTAATGATTTTACATAATATTTTCCATAGGTAAGAAAGATATGAATCAAGAGGAACTGTTAAAGTTCTACGAAGACCTGCCTTAAGGTTCAGAACTCAGTTCTTTAGAAGATAACAGCGATGAAGAATCTGACATCCTTACACCTGAGAAAAGGATGGAGCTGCAAGATCTTCGTTTGGTGGAGGAGGAGAGAAGAGCTGAAATATGTGAAGCTAATGAGGTAACACATTCAGATTCCAGTTATGTAGAATTTGACTTTTCCGGTGAAACACCATCTGACAGAATACATGAGCATTATACTACTCCTCAAGATAACAATAGGCCTTTTTCTGTGGTTGGTAATTTTCACAGTCCACAACCAGCACTTCAGAGTGATCATAACTATGCACATCAACCTAAGCAGGACACTAAAAATTTGGCTCAGCCATGTACCTCTTTAAAAACCCGAAACTCAACAAATCAGGCTTGTAGCAGCAGGTCTAATCTTTCAGGTAGCTTTCCTCAACTACTCGCCAACCAAAAATCAGAGTAAAAGTACGTCCTGAAAAAGAAATGCATGATCAATGGGAAGCAGGAAAAGAAAATAAATTCTCAGGGAACCCTCCAGAGTTTTTAGGAGCAACACCTAGTGAAGTATTCGTGGATGGTACAGACCCAATAGATTTTTTCACTTCTGTCTTTCCTAATTCGTTGTTTGAACTCATTGCCATGGAATCAAATAGATATGCATTTCAAAATGACAAAAATTTTAAAGTTTCTGTACAAGAAGTGAAAATTTTCTTAGGCATAAACATAATCATGACATACATAAAATACCCATCTTCCAGAATGTACTGGTCATCCATTATGGGTCTAAGAATGGATCAAATAGCAAATAGCATGTCTGTAAACAGATTCAAAGAAATAAAGCGTTTCATCCATTTCGCAAATAATGACGAAAAGGAGGAGTTGAAAAGTGACAAATTTTGCAAGATTCGTCCCATAGCTGAAGCTCTCCACCAAAGCTTCCACAAAGCTGTTACTCCTAATGAATTTCAGTCAGTTGATGAGATGATAGTGCCATTCAAAGGGAAGAGTATGCTGAAACAATACATCAGAAGTAAACCCAAAAAGTGGGGGTTCAAAATATGGGTTAAAGCAAGTTCCAGTGGTTATGTAAATTGTTTCGAGTTGTATCAAGGCCGGAACAACAATTGTTGAAGTGAGTTTGGTCCTATTGGAGATGTTGTAGTACGACTTTGCCATGACATACAAGGGAAAAACCATAAATAGTTCGTGGACAACTTGTTTACAACTCTTCCTTTACTTCGTCATCTGAGTTCACTCGACATATTCGTTGTTGGCATGTTACGTGCGAACAGAGTTCCAAGTGATGTGCTAAAGAAGCTAGTTGACCCCAAGCAACTATCTCGTGGGATGTCCAGCATCATCACAAGCTCGGACAATATATCCATTGTCAGGTGGATGGACAACAAACCTGTGCATACAATTTCAACGTATGCTGGAGTTCTTCCTGACGATGAGATAAAACGCTGGGATAGATCTAAAAAAGAGAGGGTGGATGTGTGTAGGCCATTCAGCATCCAACAGTACAATATGTTCATGGGAGGTGTTGATCTCATGGACAGAATGATCGCCCACTACCCTCATGGAATCAAAAACAATAGGTGGTACCTAAGAATATTTTTCCATTTGGTCAACATGGCTCTCGTGAATGCATGGGATTTATTCAAGCTCAAGATGCAAGAACCTGCTATGCCACTTGTGCAGTTCAAAGCGTCGGTGGCAACGTCTCTCATCATGTTAGGCACAATGAAGAAGCGTGGCCGACCTTCTGAAGAGATGCCAGAAATCGCAAAGAAGAGAACTGCAATTCCAAGAATGGCACTGGAGGTGAGGTATGATGGTGATGGTCACTATCCCCAGAAGAGCAAGGTAAAGCAGGCTCCAAAGTGTCATGACAAGAATTGCAAAAGCCGCACCAGATTCAAGTGTCTAAAGTGTCAAGAACCTGTGTGTCCAGACTGTATGCTACGGTTTCACACCAAATAAAGCACTTCTACCTTTTTGTGAACCAACTAGTGCCAATTTGTTTTGTATTGCCTGTGTGATAAGAAGTTTTAATGCTATAACAATGTATATAGACATCTGAAACTGAGGCTTTGTGTTTGCTATAGGAATAACTCAACAAGGTGAAAGAAATTTCTTATTTTTTTAGTGAAAAAATCTAATTTTTGTAAAAGTGTATTTATTTGTTACAACTACACATAATGTTATGCCAATTTTTATAGAATGTGTATGTATAACAAGTTTTTGTGTATAGAAAGTGTGAACATAAAGATCTAGGCCTATAATGAAGTCTCAGCTATTCCCATTTGACAAATTGCTAAAAATAAGTCCAAAATAACATACCTACTGTACTCATTTGATGCCAGATATTTAAACCCAGCATTCAAAATATGTTTTTTTACTTAAAAGGTGTGTGTTAGAATGAAGAATTAATTTTTGCAAACAGAATCAATAAAAAAATATTTTTTTGTAAAAAAGTTCATAATTGCATACTGTACTCATTTGATGCCAGATATATAAATCAAGCATTCAATGTGTGTTTTTTTTACGTAAAGGCGTGTTTTTGAACGAAGAATCCATTTTTGCTACCAGAATTAATTAAAAAAATTGTTTTTGTAAAAAACATCCATAATTGCATACTGTACTCATTTGATGCCAGATATTTAAGTCCAGCATTTAAAATGTTTTTTTTTCCCTAAAAGGTGTCTTTTTGAATGAAGAATTCATTTATGCAAACAGAACCAATAAAAAATTTTTTTTTGTATATGAAAATAATTCATGCATGAAGAGGTTAACCTAACAAAACGTTTTTTTACATAGCACTACTTATAACGTCCCTGAAACAGTTTCCATAAATAAACTATATGTCTAAAATCAATAGTTTGGTTGGTACACGATGAGTAGCGATTCTTAATATTTACCCAAAAAAAAAAATTGTCACGATTATACAACGTGTTTAATTTTATTGATATTTTGTTGGTCAGGGAAATAAAGAGCAGCTGACCTGGAAAAGTCAGGGAATTTTTTTTACATGTTTTGCTAGCCACCCTGACGTAAACATATTGGTATGAAAGTTTTTTGGTTTTGCTCAGATGCTTGAACTGTATCTCTTGCAGTTGGTGGTTCATGTAGGAGTGTCGAGTATTGCCAACGACATTGTGCTGGAGAGCTGTGCTCACAAAGAGGGCTACGTTAGGCAGGATGTCTGTGGCAAGGTTCCACCAAACTTCCAGTGCTGTGATGGGAGCAAAGACAGAATAATTTCTGATATTGATGTGGAATTTGTCAGCAAGAAGGTCAATGAATCAAACATTGGTGTTACCACGTCAGTTTCACAGAATGCTGGAAGGTAAGCATAGTCCATTTATTAGTTTAATTAATTGCATTTAGAATGTTCTTGTTTGATCTAGATTAGACCATTGTACAATGTCATAGGCCTAAACACAGGTGTATGGGGTAATATATATATACATGGATGATTAAAATGTGTGCCCTAATAACATTTTTTGTGAATAAGCATAACTTTTTACAACTTTGTTTTGCTCTTAAAGCATATCACAGTTTTGTTCCTTTGTTGAAACATCTGTTTTGGAGGATCTTTGTGTCTAGAATGATGAGTACTTGTTTAGTGAAATAATCAATTTTTTTTTACACAAGTACCTAAACAGCTTGAATGTACTGGATTAATGGAGATAAGAATGGGATAGGCCTGTGTGTGTATACGTTACAAATTTTCATAGTATACATGTTTTAAAAAAAAAAATTCAAGATGCGAGGTTGAAAGTTTTACACCCAGTGAGGACACAAGGGACTCATATATTGAGGTGAAGTGCATGGAAGGAAAACCGGAAAATCTAACTAAATGACATCATTTTCGTATCGCCCATAGGCAACGAAATGTAAGAAGGGCTGTGTAATTTATGCGAACCAATGAAACCATCGGAGCACACTTAAACTGAACTAGTTGCATTGTTGTTTAGCCATTTTTAAGGTGCTTGTAAGTGCAATGTGTCAACATTTTCACAGATGTTTTCAATAAAAACATGAAACTGTATCAGATTTTGTGGTGAAGCTGAGCTAAGTCTTCATATTATGGGATTTTCGTAAATACAGCTTTGCAAGACTCCTCATTCTATAGTTTTGTTTAGTATATTATTAAATTGGCAGAAAACCGCATGTTTACCAATAAAATAAAATGTATTGATATTTGACAACACTTAGTAAACGTAGTGATGTTTTCACAGTGGCCTTAAGCATATAGCCTATAATGTTCTCTGGTGAACAAATTGTATATTACCAAACTATACGTGTCTACCTAGT
This sequence comes from Medauroidea extradentata, assembly GCA_003012365.1. Lineage (NCBI taxonomy): Eukaryota > Metazoa > Arthropoda > Insecta > Phasmatodea > Phasmatidae > Medauroidea > Medauroidea extradentata. The sequence continues at coordinate 7,269 of PNEQ01016520.1, forward strand.
GAATAGGTACAGCTGATTTTTGTCAAAAAGAATTATGTTTCAATGCCTACATCTGTAGTTGTGCTTCATGGTTATTGGCAGCTTTTATTTGTGCAGAGGTGCAACTTACTTGACCATGCCAATCAAAATAACAATATCGAGCTACCACATGTCTATGATCTGTGGGAATCTAAAGATGCTGAGAACTAAAAACATTATTCACTCGCTACGCATACAAAGATAAATGTGCATGTAAGACATTGAAACTAGTTGTTTCAAAAATTCTCTCCACTAAAAATCAGTGGCTCTAAGAATAGATTGTAACTAGCAATAGTTTAAAGGGTTGTGTTTGGAAATGGTAATAAAATGCTACAATATTTAACTCACTGTTAATGGTTTTATTTATGCTTGCTGGTTTGGTGAGAAATTTCTATTGTATACGATGATACCAATTTTTCAACTTTTTTTTTGCTCACAAACTTATTGTGTTATTTGTAGATTGTTAGTCGTAACAGATGTCCTGCACTTTTAATTCTTATGTGTTAAGTATTTGGCCCAAATAGAGTTACCATTACTCTAGGTAGAAATATTAATATCTGTGTCATTGAAGGTGAGCAAGCACTTATACCAGCTAAGATGACATACGACATTAAATTTTTCCATTTTCACACATCTATTAGTTACAAAACTTAAATTAATGTGAGTGTAAAAAATAACTGACTCTTACATAACATTATCATACGAATTTCTGCACATGCTTAAAATTGTATACCATATTGACTTACATAACACCAGCACTTATTTAACCAATTTTAAAATAAAGAATAGTAAGGGAAATGGGGTGCGGACATTTTTTTGTGTATTTTTTAAAATCTTATACAATTTTTCGTATAAAGTAAAAGACAGAACTACTAGTTTACAAGTTTCCTTTCATATTTACTTGGTGCAGTAGCAAAACATGACATACAAATATTAACGTCATGGCAAATCAACTGACTTGAATGCTGCAGAGGGCGGCTGTGTTATAGATTGTTCGAGATAAAGTGAGCACTTGAAAAAGCTCTGCTTAAGTTCTATTTTCAGTCAATCCGTATCTTTCCGCGCGTAACGGTTAACAACGGGACATGTCTAACTTCTCTGGACACGCCACTTAATGTTTGTGCATGTATGATAGATTGTGCAGTCATTATGAATTGATACAGTTTAATAAAAAATGTATTAATTATATTACATACAGTTATATAGATTTCAGTTGATTTTGTTTCTGTATTGTTATAAGTAAATAGGAAAACTCACGGAACTACATATATTGCGTAATTTCGCCGCCAACCATACAAGCAGTAAGGCAACTATAGTTAATGTTAAATTATATGCAGTAACGACTAGTGATATTTTTCAAAGGTTAAATTTTTAGTGCTCAATTTATCCCGAATGACCTATATCTGCTCAGCAGCTAGCAATACAGCAGCTGGATTCCTCTTGGTGTGTGGTTGACAAGTCGGGAGAAAAAGAATGAGGCGAGATGCAACAGTGAAATTGGAATCTATCTTGTTAAATTGACACATGTAAAGTACGTGACAAATCCAGGAGTCTATAATTAGAGGCCACGATTTTTCGCGAAAAGAATTCTGCAACAATTTGTTTCGGTGCCTTATGTGCACATATGCAGCCCTGCTTCATGGTCAGTGATTGGTTGTTTTTAACTCTCAGCGTCTAGGGTTCTACCCGCAAATCACAGACATGTGATGTCTCAATAACCTTATTCCTGTTGGCACAGTCAAATGAGCCACGTCTGTGCAATAATACAGGCTGTCCATTAATGTTTACCCTGATTACATACTCTTATAACTTTTGAATGAAAACACATAAACAAATATGCTTTGAAATGAAAATACATATAACTCATAAAGTTTCTAACCACCTAGAAAAGCACGCAATAAACCTCAACATGTGCACCCCTGGTAGCACGCAAAATATCCAACTGGTACTCTATCTCTTGCCACACATTCCGCAACATTTCCGGAGTGAAACCAGCAATGGCATCTCTGATGCGCTATCGCAATGTCACAACATCGGGAACATTTGTTTGGTACACAATATCTTTAACATACCCCCATAGAAAGAAATCTAAGGGTGTAATGTCCGGAGATCTGGGGGGGAGGGGGCATGCAATTGAGCCATCTCTGTCAATCCAACTATGTGGAAAGGTTTCATTCAGTGCACAATTTAAACTTTGTACGCATACAGTTTTAGGTATTTGCGTACCACTTTATGCACTGTGCTCCTTGGCTCTTCAAGTTGGCATGAAGCCTTTCGAATCAATTTCTGTGGTGACCTGGTGAATGCCGTTTGAACCGCCTGCACAGTCTCGTCTGAAACGGATGGCCTGCCCCTGCTTGTGCCCTTCTTAATGGACCCAGTCGCTAAAATGTTTTGATCCATGCCTTCATTAATTTGACATCAGGTGGTTTCTTTCCGTAACGGGTCCTAAACATTTGCTGCACTTGGATAGGTGATTTTGTTTCTGCCAGCCACACTGCACTTTTTCATGCAGAGAAGCCATTTTGACGTTACAGCTTAGCGGCGCTCCTAGCGGTTTATGTAGTGAACGGGGCATATCTGTAGAAAAACTTTATGGGTTAACGAGTGGACCTGTAACAGAAAGACACAGTTGGTATCAATACAACAATTGTTAAAAACCTTCTGAAATCAGGGTAAACATTTATGGAAATCCTGTACATTCTGCCGATAACCATGAAGCTTAGCTTCATTAGTGCACATAAGGCATTGAAACAGACTGTTGCAGAATTCTTTTCACGAAAAATCATGGGCTCTGTCTATAAGACATCAAAATACAGTGGAACCTCTATCTATTGAACCCCCATGTATTGAATGTCCGCATCTATGGAACACTTTCTGTGGTCCCATTTCTTATTTGTCTGCATTTCAAGTCCACATGAATTGAATGTCTGCACGTATTGAAATTTTTTATCAGTCCCCTGAAAAACGATGGATAGAGGTTCCACTGTATTTACAAACGCAGATCAACAAACTTATACATTCGGCTGTCCTCATTTTTAGGTCACATATTAATGTGTTCAACCGTCGCTGTAAGCAATGTTCATGTCCGTATATAACAATTTACATTAAAAAACGCTAAAAATTTTTCAGTCTTCAACCTTCTCTACTGAATTGTTCCCCGCCCGTCAACGAAGTTGTTTGGTTGTGTGTGCTATGACCCACCCAAGTCATAGACTATATTTTGTTGAATGTATGTGCCACACGAGTCTTGTTTCAATGAACTTTAAAAGTAGATGTTGCAAAACGCAGGAGTGACAAAGAAAGCATTTTTTTTGTTGCTTGCTATTTGATAATGTAAATATAGACATTGAGAAAAAAAATTACTTTAATTTATTTAAATTAATTCACATTTTAAGTGCTCCCGGATGGCTGTGGGGCCTTGCTAGAGGAACACTATATAAACACGACAGCACAACTATAAAAGTAATTGCTTGCTATTTGATAATGTAATATAGACATTGAGAAAAAAAACTTTTATTTACCGTATTTGCCGGCATATAGGACGACCCCGCATATAAGACGAGTCATGGTTTTGAAGGTACAAAATCTTGAAAAAAGTAAATTACTAATTTTGAAATCCCGACAAAAAAATATTTTTTTTCTTTGCCAGAAACATTAAAAATTTAGTTTAAATATTTGGAATGCATTTATTACCGTCGTATAAACCTCATAGTTGACACATAAAACAAATAACATTGACTACTACTGCTCTCAGCGCACCCAAGAGCCAAGGAAATGGACGGCGGCGGCCGGCGATGTATAACAGTTGCCGGCAGGTGTGCGCGACTTGGCAACGCCGGACTGAGACGCCGCGCACTACATGGCAACGCCGGGCTACAACAGCTGCTTGCAAGGTCATTGCATTCCTGTGTGCTGTTGTCTGCCAGCCTAGCACTAGATGGTAGACACGTGAATGTGTGGTACGGTACCTAGATCCTCGGTTTTTCCGTCCGAGATATGTGCGCTTGCGAGACAAAGGATGTAAGCATGCGGACCTAGATCTCGGTTGCTCGGCCCGAGAGTTGTAGGCTGGGGAGACAAAGTATCTCGGCACACGCTCCAGCTGCATCGATTGCCGCTTCGCTGCGAGGAAGTGTCCTTTACTATTATAAATGACGCTCATTAAAATTTAGTACTGTAAATTTTATTTAAAAAAAACGGGGCACTCGTTTTCATTTGTGACGAAAATCTCAATTCCTTGAAAAATCATACAACTCCACAGCTTACAGTTTAGCTTTAAATGATTTTTAGGTTACCAAAAATTTTTGTACCTTCATATAAGATGAGTAGCAATTTTTGAAGGCCAAAAATATGTAAAAAAAATAGTCGTCTTATATGCCGGCAAATACAGTATTTATATTAATTCACATTTTAAGTGCTCCCAGATGGCTGTGGGGCCTTGATAGAGGAACACTATATAAACAAGACAGCACAACTAAAAGCAAATATAACAAGTGGACAATCCATGATTTTAAAATTTTGAATGTTTATCACAACCTTAAATTATACAACTATATAGTACGACTGACCTAACTTACTATCCTAACTATAAAACATTTTATTCTGATTATACAGGGTGTCCACAGGCAACAGAAAAATTAATTTGGTGACTTTTTGGTGACCTTTTCAAGAAAAGTTGATACTTCAAATTACACGTTTCATTTTTAGGTAAAAAGTTTTCAGAAACGTTTCACATTATACCACACAGAAAAAAGGAATATTTTAAATGCAACTTATTGACTATGTAATAACATACACTATTGAAAATAACGAAAAAGCAACAAAATATACTAAAAAATATTACACAGTTTTATGTGCTTACCTTTTAATAGTCCCGGGTGTTAGCAGTTGTTATACAAGACCACAATTTCAACACTGGCCAAAAAACACTGACAGTTAATATTTAAATTTGTAGGCCTATGTG
>PNEQ01016521.1:0-12250 GCA_003012365.1 Medauroidea extradentata
TGAGTCGGTATAGTTGCTGGTGGTGGTGTAGTTATCTGAGTCGGTATAGTTGCTGGTGGATGTGTAGTTATCTGAGTCGGTATAGTTGCTGGTGGATGTGTAGTTATCTGAGTCGGTATAGTTGCTGGTGGTGGTGTAGTTATCTGAGTCGGTATAGTTGCTGGTGGTGGTGTAGTTATCGGAGTCAGTATAGTTGCTGGTGGTGGTGTAGTTATCTGAGTCGGTATAGTTGCTGTTGGATGTGTAGTTATCTGAGTCGGTATAGTTGCTGGTGGTGGTGTCGTTATCTGAGTCGGTATAGTTGCTGGTGGATGTGTAGTTATCTGAGTCGGTATAGTTGCTGGTGGTGGTGAAGTTATTTGAGTCGGTATAGTTGCTAGTAGTGGGGAAGTTATCTGAGTTGTTAAAATTGCTGGTGGTGGTGACGTTATACGCATCATTATTGTTGCTCGTGGTGGTGTAGTTATTTGAATCGTTATTGTTGCTGGTGGCGGTCGTGAAGTTATCTGAGTTCTTATAGTTGCTGTTGGTGGTGGCGAAGCCATCTGAGTCATTATAAGCGCTGGTGGTGAAGTACTCGATGTCACGTTGACCACTTGTTTGGGTGAAGTCCTCGGTATTTCCTTCGATGCTGGAGTCCTCAGCGGAGGACAATTTCAGCTTCGCCTGGAAAACAAGTAGCAGTCACTCACAACTGTTCCTCTGAATGGTGCTGAGTACTTAACCTTCTCCTATTGTAGCCTGACACACAGATGCAAGCACGTTATTCATCGATATTCATTACGACGAAGACCTGTGTTGTATATTTTGTATTAAATTTTAATTTATATGTATCCTATATTGGATTTTCAAGTGCTTTGTGATAGCTTAAGCTCTTAACAAGTGTACAATATGGGTGGAAGATGAACCCTGGAAGCAATTGTTAAGGGCGTGCATAAGAACAGAACATGTTACTATAAAAGGTATATATTTATTTTGTACACTAGTACGCGTGATATTAAAAGAAAATTTGCTTCAAGAAGAAGTGAAAATGAGCCGTAAATTTTACTCTCAAAGGTACCTTAAGTGCATGTTCTAAACGATTGACATACGTTGATGACACAGATATTTTTTGCAACAGCTTGTGCTCTACATTTTAGGCAGTATTGGTAGTTAAATTTGTATTTAATTATATTTTAGAAAGTGCATTATTAGCATGATTGGCAGTTATATTTGTGTATAATTATATTTTAGGTTATTGCATAACTTCTTACTTTGTTGTATTTATATTAATTTCTGAGGCAGTAATAAAAGATTTTATTGAATGAAATGTTGTTAAATAAGTAACTGTAATGCTGCAACTTTTGTGCAAAGTATGCTACTGGTGTGTAGTAGGAACCAAGCTTACACTAAGAGTAGGCTTTTATTTCCTGAATAACAAAACATTGTCGCGAGAAATAAAAACAACTAGCTTTATGTTAAAATGTTATGCACATAATAACTGAATGTGCAGTAAATTTGAATTTTTGGACTCTGGCAACTCGAAATAATAATTAGGTATAGCAGCTTAAAAAAATGATTTTTTTTTGTTCCAATAACATACAAACACACTGCTTTTTGTATGTTGCTAAGAAAATTCCTTCGGGAATATAGCATCAGGATCCTCAGTAAAAATGACAACAGCATAACACGCAAGCACGAAGTCAAACAACCGATTGACATTTCTAGCCCATGCACATCAAGTTGGGTAAATACGACGCATGCAACTTTGCTCGAAGTTAACTAACGTCCTAAACATTAGTTATGCTGAATGTCAGTCACTTGATTCATTCTTGCAGCTGCCTCCATACATAAAATTGATGTCTTATTCAACTTAGCGGCTGAATCTAAGCATAATGAACTAAGACGAATTATTTGAATATTTATTTATAAACTGTATGATGGAAATATGCTGTAAAGCCTCTTGAACGGCAAGGTTGTTCAATATGTGACCAGGAAGAGAGAGAGATTTTTGGTCAGCGCTCAACATCGATGTTTTTAGCGATGGTGAGGGGTGACATGAGGTGAGTATGGAGCAGCGCCGGAATGAAAAGGCGGGGGAAACGGGAGATCCCCGAGAAAACCCGCCGACCAGCTGCATCGTCCGGCACGATACCCACATGCGAAAATCCGGGAACCGACTCAACCGGAAATCGAACCTCCTTGGTGGGTGGCGAATGGTCTGACCATTCAGCCACCGCGGTCCCGTGTGACCTGGCCAGGGCCTCGGAAAATCAGGAACAAAAAAAGAAGAGTTAAATTTTGTGCAATCTTAACTGGGAACAGTAAACAGTTTTCCAGTGATTTTCCACACTTTGTTGAAAGGGCTCCGTCGGAAATTAGTGGAAATAAAAAATAAACTCACTGACTAAATTAGAAATTATCACTATATGAAATAGTAACGAAGAAAACTGTTTACCTAGATTCACATAAAAATTGCGTAGTTTAAAATACAACGCAAACACGCTTGTCTCTAATTATGTCATAAAATAAATCCAAACGTAAGCAATATATAAAAAATACATTTATTTCCTGTGGTACTCGAACCAACGAACCTACCTATATTTCAAATGTGTAATAACATGTTACCTACACTACTTGCTATTAGTATTATAACCTTCTTTGCTTGTGTTACGTTTTTATGGTGTATATTAAGTATCATCATGACTTATTGGAACCGTAACTAATACTTGTCAACCGTGGCACGTACAACATTTCAATGTTAGCATCTTCAGAGATCCTCACTCCGCCATCCTTCCATAGTGAAATCGGTTTAGTTTCATTTACTCCTTTCCCAATTTCCCCAAGTCTCTCCACGGTCTTTTTACCTTCTAGGTAGTGGCTCAAACCCTCTCTTCATCCTCCCCTACACAACGACGGACAAGTCAAATCTTTTATACCATTATGTGGTTTTCTCGTCGTTTATCAGTCAACATTGACAAAACAACGTTGAACTTTTTAAAACTGTGAAAATTACACTGGTTAAATAATCAAGAGTACATCGATATACCAACCCAGCATTCGTACAGAGTGAATTTGGGAAACCATGACTAACCAAAACAAAAATGTGCGGAAGGATAACCGGACCTACTACGTGTTTCTGAAAACGAGTCAAATGTTTAAGCCTGCGCCATTTTGCTCGGTTGTATTTAATTTGAAAAATGTGTAACGTTTCATGACAACACACTTATAACACGTAATGTAATGCATTTTCAAAACAAGACGTTACCAGCGTAACTGATAAGCCTACTTTCCTCAAAATTCCTGAAAATTAAGACCCTTAACATAATCAAGGAATATAAAATATTAATATTGATATAAACGTATTATACATGAAATACACTAAACGTAAGTCAGCTTGCTAATTAATATGCGAGAAACCAGTGTAATAAAATTAAGGGAAAATTTTTCTGAGACGAATTTCTATCAGAAATATAAAAAATATTCACCGTTTTCAAAATATTACAAAAAGATGAATGAGATACACAAAAGTCAAGTCAGCGTTGTTTGTAGAATTCGTTGGCTTACTTCTAGAACCTCGTAAGTCCAGATTTTCCAAATTTAGCATTACAGGTGGATTTGGTGCTAATTTTCATGGCGCTTCTAGCGTTCGAGTCTGCTAAATCTACTATGCGTTAGCTTTCTTCTATGCTCAAATTAATAAACGTCAAACCTATGGTGTAGCACGACTATGAAATTTTTTTTGTTTGCTCTCCTGTAAAATTTGCTGAAATGGATTTACGAGGTTTTAGAAGTAAGCCAACGATGTGTACCAAGTTTGATAAAATTTATGAAAATATTTCGTTAGATAAATCATATTATGCAAACATTCAAAAAATGGCCACCATTTTGTAAACAAGAACAAATGATGAACGAAGTACACAGAAGTCAAGACAAATTTTTGTGTAGTAAACCTATGTTAACTGGTTTGGTAAAATTCCGAAATATACTTCCTAAGAAATGTAATGCTATGCTAAAAATATAAATATGGCTGCTATTTTGAAAATATTAAGAAGTTCTGAACGATATACACAAAAGTGTAATCAGATTTGTATGCAGTATTTGTGTATCGAGTTTGGCGAAATTTTGAAAAATGTTTCCTAAGATATCTACTACTATGCTAAAAAATATAAAAATGGCCACCATTTTGAAAACAAGAACAAATGATGAACGAAGTACACAAAAGTTAAGTCAACTTTATATATAGTATATGTGTACCAAGTTAGGAGAAATTCTGAAAAATATTTCCTTAGATATGCTTAAAATCAAAAATGGCCATCATTTTTTAAATATGAATATAGGTTGAACGAAACACACAAATGTCAAGTCCGAGTTTTACCAAATTTGGTGTAATTCCAATGTACAGTACCTTAGATATCAGCTAGATCGAAAAATATTTTAACACCCGCCATTTTGATAATATGCATAGTGCGTAAACAAAATACATAAAAGTCAAGTCAGATTGCATGCTATACATGTACGAAGTTTGATAAAGTTCGAATCACTGGTTCAAAAGTTTGAGGGGGCGACACGCACGCACACACACACACAGAGAGAGAAAGTTGATCTCATAAGCCTACTTTTTCCTTCGGAAGGTAGGCTAATAACATCTTCTCCAGGGCTCCCATTTTTCCACGCCCATTCATTCCGGCGCTGTTCCGTACTCACATCATATCACCCCTCACCAGAGCCAAAGACCTCGATGTTAAGCGCTGACCAAAATATCTTCACTTCTCCTCTTGGTATCATCACACTCCAAGATTAATTAACAAACTAATCGATAAATTGAAAACTGTTAATTTGAACGTAATGCTTAACGTGGCTCGTCAAACATTGGTTGTCAACGCGTGCATGAACCAGTGCGCGGAGGTTAAGTTACATTGCAGCAAAAGGTTCATTGAACTGGAAGATTCTTTTCAAGAGGAAATTAATGAAATACTTAACCTAAAACAATAAGTTTTTTTTAGTAACCGGAGACAAAAAATATTTATATGAAGTTGGTTGTATTACCAGCATAACGCAGGCCGCTAAAAGAATGACAGCCACTTTCTTCGACGCCATTGCTTCTTGTAGGAACAGAAGGTGTCAAGTTGAAAGACGGGCTCTGCGTTATAATGCGATCTTATATTCTAGTTAAGTTCAAACAGTCGCACTTGTTCGACAGCTGTAACGGGACGAAGCAGGCACGTGTGCAACTAAACCGAACTGCAGTGGATACAACAAAAGAAAGACGAAGGTAGGCTGTTTGTTGAAACAAGTGTGACATACGTTGTTAGTTTTACTGCTCGAGGTCAGAAAAAGTCATCGAATGTCTTAACAGATATACGCAATGGATGTAATTTACCTCGTATGAGGCATAGAGACTGGGGAGCGATTAGATTCAAGATGCTATGCTCGACGAGAACAAAATCGCCTCTGTCGCGGCACACTAATCTTGGGCGCAGTGTTTTCGTAGTAAATTTTTCCTATTGGGCTAGAAACGGTGAATCTACAATGGTATTTGTGTGTCGCGTGGACTTACGCCCAGCACATACTTCTAATTTTAGATTTTCCAAATCATTGTGATATTTTTAAAATTACAGCACTCTAAAAAATATGTCTTAAAGAATTTTGAGAGACTTCGAAGTCATGTTCCTAATAAGACTGCTGCAGATAAAATATAGAAGAAACATGTCAAGTGTATGTTCTTTTCGTAGACCTACGAATTAGTAAAATGCTTAGAGGTTTCGCATAAAAAAGAAATTACAGTAACACGATAAAACACCTCTCGTGTTCCGGGTACATATACCTCTTAAGGTTGCCTTAAGGTCCGATGACCAGAGGTGCGGAGTGTTAAGGGCGACCCAAGCACGCCATTGCGCCTTATTCTAGTCTCTAAGCACAAGTTACTAATGTTGCGTACAGTTGTCTTGCCTATGCGAGACATTCAGTAGTGACATCACGCTATGGCGTAATATTAAACATAAAAATGTGTTATACGTGCCTATGTGTCTCTAAATATTCTGCACCAATATTTCTGTACCTAAAAAACTCGTAAAAATACAAATTGCAGCCATTTTTTTTTCACGAAAAAAATACGCTTAAGAGACTAGCGGAGGGTGTCAAATGGGTAAACATTAGTGTAACGTTCTTTAATTTTGTTCGTATGTAGACATGTTTCACACACGTTTAGCAAGCTTGCATATAAACTGCCATCACGCGAAGATTACCACACCACCTTGCGGCCAGCGCAGGCGGCCAACTTAACGTGCTAGTAATTTTACAACACATGGTCTGTGAGGTGTTGTTGTGGTTCATCATACACGAAACACAAATTAATTTATTGAAATATAAACATTTTATAACACGTAATTTACTCTGGTTTATTGGCCGGAGTATGCTATAAGTGTCAATTGTAAGGGTACATTATTTTCGTCTTTCTAAAGTACTTTTATTTAGTTTATGTATATTTAGAAGGCGCGGTACATAATTCAACACTAAAAGCATTTAACTATAACTGTAGGTTTCTTGATTAAACAATAGCAATCCTAGACAATAGTATTAGCCAACGTTTTAAACAAGATTGTTTCCAGTGTTGCGAATTTCTTAGGCACAATCTCTGAAGCCGAAACCTCTTACATTTAAGAGCGGCGGAAAAGATCACGCGTAACGTAATTCTGGGTAAATAATTACTCATAAAGTTGGCAAATACTATTATCTGGGATTGTCATTGTGTATTTTATCCATATTGGCCACGAAAAAAGCGTAGAGACCAATTTGTATTTTCAGCGTTTATTTATCCTATACGCACTCTTAATGCTGTCAAATAACTGCACATCTAGAGTAGGGCTGTCACGCAAACATATTTGAATATCGCCTCACTTGCACTTGGATGTGACTTTGGCATGATGGCTGCTGAAACAATGATGAATGGAAATTACAATTGATCCACAAATGTGCAGTGTAAAAAGTTAAAATGCACGTAAATGAATAAAAAATAGCACCATAATATGTTTTAAAGTCAGTTTCGAAAGCACCTTTCAAATTTATCGCAAGAACGCAATATTGGTCTAAAAACATTCGTAGGTTGCTTAAATAATGTAAGTCACATAGAAATTTTCAGATCATAACGAAAATACGTGTACAATACCTTTATCGTAATACTTGATAAGAACCAAATACATGATACCATAAACAAATAACACGATAGACGTCTAAAACAATCGGGAAACTTAAATTATCAGCTTTAAGTGTGAATAAATTGAACATGTAACGAATGAAACACCAAATGTATGTCAAACATGTTCATTTAGCAGTTTGTTAGTTTTAGATTTTAAATTTACCGTGTTTTTCACTGATATATGTTTTTTATTATTAAATTTATTATTTGGACGTATAACACTTCTGGCTGTATGTGTCATTCGAAGGTCTGTAGCATGGTCTCATCAGAGCAGATTGGGTTGTGGGGGTTGTAATCGCCAGATTTTTCTTACCTCAGAAAACAAGCATTCAACGATTCTGCTACGCATCATACTACTATGCCGTATCACGTTTAAGTCTACAAAGATATCTGCAAACATTTAAACAACAAATTATCAAACACTCGAATTATAAGATTGTCATATTACATATTATTAGCAAGTTGTTTACAATATAACTTTTAGTGAATGTCAGTTTCAAATTACAATAGCACAGCTTAAGAGTGTACCAGAAAGAGAATTAGGATTTTTTAAGTCTAAAACAATGTTTTTAAATTTAGTTTCAACAAGAAGAATTTAAACACTGTAACTCAGCCAAAGCAAGCTGTATTCTTTGTAACATTGCTTTGTCCAGTACTGAAGGGAAAATTATTCTGCTTGGTATGCAAAGAAAGGATTTTTTCTTGCATTTCATCTTCAATTTTAATTGTACTGAAAATTGACTTCATTTTACGCAAAAGATGTGGCCCACTATCGCTAATATTTACACAACTGATGTTTACGCATGGTAAAGTTTATATGGCAGACATTTGGACGCAATGTGGAAGCCTTGCCTATAAATCGATGAGAAACTTCTGAAGCCATTTCAGGAGAAAGTTAGTGCAATGAAAAAATAATGAAAAATAGAAGAAAATAATTAAGTAATCAATAATAGTAAAATACAATATTCGATTTCAACAGGGCTGCCAGCTTCGAATTTGACTCACAAACAATTTAGGTCATACTAACCTTCCATAGTAATTCGGGACAATAAGGTGGTTTTTAACGGGCTCGCAGCGACATTTGGAAAATTTTGAGGAAAAACTGAAAATAGGATAATTTCTGTCATTTTGAAGGAAAACGAGATATTTTCACGAAAAAATACTATTGGTGGCCGTGATGTCACAACATGGTCGCTGCTCGTGGTTTACGGCCAAAATCTACGGTATTATTTTTTATAAAAATTTAATTACTCAAATACAGAAATTGTATTAGTTCTGTCACTTCAGTACATGTTTCTCTATCATTAAAGAAGTGGCTTCCAAATTTAGACCTATAAGACACACTTAAAAATCTCTATATACAAAATGAAGTGCCCAATCCACTCACAAACGCACAGCCCAAATCGCTGGACCTAGAGATAAACAATTTTAAATGTGGTTTATGACGCAGGCTAACACTAAGATGTAATTATTCGAAATTCGAAAATTATAGGGTGAAAAGGGATTAAATGTGTTTTCAATATATTATATACAGCACTTTAACCCGTTGAGATATCGAGGTGCAATTTGCTTCAGAATGGAGCTTACAAAAATGCATATTATGAAATATTTTCGGTTATACGAAAATCGAAAACTGAGGGGGCGGAAAGCTGTAAAATATGTAATGTACTGCTTGGTGGAATTCCCCCAAACTTAACCAATAAACCTGGGAGGTCTAGGAAGGGTAAAGCAATAGGGTAAACCGAACAAGACAGCGTCCAGGCCAGTCACGCAAAGAAAGGGGAAAACATCACTAACATGGACACCAGTTGTTGATCGGTGCTCCTTATAAGAGGTCAGAGAAATGGCCGAGCCTCCTTTCCCCAACACTTCATATTTTAAAAAAACTAAATTGAGACCATACAAAATTAATTTGACTTTAAGAGCATTGGAGCATTTGTATATTAATTTTTATGTAAAGAGTTAGGTCTAGTAAATAAAATATTTTTTGAGAATTCAGAAAAGTATATAATTTTTTTAATACTTTGATTAAAACAATAATAAAGTCTTTGCACGATGAGTATTTTATATATGTAATCAATCATTAATAACAATTAAGAAAAGCCCTAATTACTTAAGAATATCATAATAAAATAATTAAACAAGGGGTTCCCCGATTATTAATAATGAACATATATTTTTAATCTTACATATTTTAACAAATTGCAATTTTTGTGGTTTAATTAATTTTGCAAAGATTGTGATCGACTCAGAATGAAGTCTCAAAATATAAATCTTAAATTTGAATAACTAGTGCTGTGTGCATATCAAGTAGTTAGGACGAGAGAAGGAAACAAAAAATACGCTAGACTTTCCTGACTATCCTTCATGGGGACACTCTTGCTACCGCCGAAAGATGTTACTTCTCCATCTCGCCCATGGCTACCGTTGACGGTACAGCAGAAGGAACGAGTAAAAAGTAATGTTACTATTACTTCGGAAGATGTAGACAAGCCAAATCCCTAAAATACTGGATAGGTTTCCTTTCCTTCTACATAGCAAATAGATGAAACCGCGTGGTGGGAACCGTTATATTAAACAAGCAAACAATAAATTTTAAAAGAAGAACGTCATAAAAACAATCTAACACTAGGGCGCAGAAGGCAATAAAGTGAAAGAATAAACTCACCCTAAGCGGAAAACTTGTCGAATTACGACATTACAAAAGGATAAAAAACACTAGACGTTTGGCTGATGTTCACGCCATGATGTGTAAGAAACAATAAGGTCGAGACAAAGAAATGCGTAGAGGTTATATGCCGGCATAGATTCGTAGCTACTTGATGTTACCAAAATAGAATTACACCAAAAAGAGTAGTATTTAGACAGTGCCAAACAATACTTCCTAGTGTAATATTTTAAAACACACGCATGTTTTTCATAGTCAAAACATGATGGTTTTAATTTAAATTTTACTAATAAAAATTTGCTTGATTCATTTGAAGACAAACATCGCCAGATCATGACTAAAGTTGGTCAGAAGTATTACACAAGAATTGTTCCATAATTATGCAATACTGCATATCTGTTTCAGGATTTTTTAAAATTCAACCCCTAAGGGCATTAGAAAAATAAAACAAGTTTCAGTTGATTCTCTGTACGGCTTAAATCAGTTGATATCTCAGATGATTTCTGAATATGAATGAAACGCAATAAAATATCTAAAAACGTATTTCATGATATTTCAGAATTCAACAATTTAGGTAGTGAAAAGATCAAAATGTTTCAGAAATTCCGAAAATAAGGTATGACCAAGGTTCTAACTGTTCGCCATCAATTAATGATATATATTTTTAGACACGGGACTGTGTGTGGTGTGTGTGTGTGTGTGTATATATATATATATATATATATATATATATATATATATATATATATAATTTTTCAACAATTCTGACGAACTCCTGGCATAAGAGGTTTTAGGTTAGAATCACGTGTAAGAAACGGTGACGGGGAAATGCTAGGATTTTGAGTGAGTGAAAGAATTTGGTCAGCGCTTAACATCGTGTTCTTTAGCGCTGGTGAGGTGTGACATGAGGTATGGAGCAGTATCGGTATGAAAGAGCAGGGCAAACGGAAGATCCCCGAGTAAACCCGCCGACCAACGGCATCGTCCGCCACGATTCCCACATACGAAAATCCAGGGACCGATCCCGTCGGAACTTGAACCCGAACTGCTTTGGTGGGAGGCGAGTTATCTTACCATTCGACCATCGCGGTGGCCCCAGCTCGGATTTTGAGAAGCGGTAAGGGGTGACATGGTGTGGGTATGGAGCAGAGTCTGGAATGAAGGTCCGGGAAAACGGGAGATACCTAAATAATAATAATAAATAAATCAAATAAAAATAATTCACCGATCGGCAGAATAGTACAGGCAAAATTATCACTTGTGAATATCTTGTTCAGTATAATTATAAAATAACGTGAACACAAAACTTCACTTCACTACCAGTGTATTTAAACTTGAGTTTGATTGTAAACGAAATATTATGTAAATCATAAGAAATGTTTGTTTAATTAATCTATAAGCTTTAACGAGAACTCCTCAATTTTCTCGTACAGTTATTTCTTCACAATATAAAGCTAAAGTGGTTTATTGGATAATAATTTCTGTGTCGTTCTACTATCACATAAATTTTGCTTAAAATTAAACACAAAACAGGTATTTAATTTCATTTACCACAAATAAACTACTCTCTTACATCATCAACACTGACAGTAATTCTAATGGTGACTTTGTTGACATGTTATCCACACGAATTTGTTTACTGATTCTAGGTAATTGTACTGCAGGTCACGTAAACTAAACGGTCAGACGTATGAAGCATCTAATGAATATTTATTCTTCATATTCTACCGAGAGGAAGAGAAGATTTTTCAGGCAAATGTTTGCCCCTGTCTACGTTTAAATTAGTTCAAATTAAGTTGCGTTAGTTTATATTGTCACGACGCTAATTTTCGGGCTTTTGTTTTTTTTGGTTTTTTCTTCTCATCCATGCTCGAAATAGGTGGTAAAGTTATTTTGGTTTGAAATTTTAAAGAGTATTCAGTTTTTGGGAAGTCATTGCTTTGATTTTAGAATTGTGGAAATCTAGAGTGTTCTCACACAGTCTCTCAGGTAGAGTTTTTTTTAGTTCACTGTTCCTGGTAGCCTGCAGAGTTTATTGCCACTGCAGTGCTAGTGGATTCCATTGCGGATAGTGTCCTGGTAGTGTGTGTAGGCCGATGGCCTTGTGTTAGGTTGTAGGTAGGTGGGGGGTGTGGTGATGGATGTTTCGGTGTCGCCGGGCGGTCGTGTGCTGTGGGTCCTTCTGGTACCTTAGGCGTGCGGCGGTCTTCCGGGGGCACTGGACGCCTCTGTCAACACTCCCCCGCTCCCCTGTCCCACATTACCAGCTGTTGGTAGGGCCGACGCACGGGCTAGAAGTGCACTACAGCACATTTCTGTCGTTCCGCTCTCGGACAGTCCCCCCGCCCGTGACGTCAAACGTCGCTGACGAGTGAATGCCCTGTGGGACAGAGAGGGTAGATGTT
>PNEQ01016522.1:0-12251 GCA_003012365.1 Medauroidea extradentata
TTGTCCAGCGCTTCCCGGCGCTTGGCCTGACCGGGCCTGACGGCAAGCACGGGACTTGGTTTAAAAATAGAACATGGTCAATATTATTTATTTTCTTGCTTCCTAGAAAATTTACGGTCTTGGATGGTTTATTTCACAAACTGAATGTAGTTCTGATCTACCATTTAACAATTTTGCTCAGAAAATAACCCAAAAAAAAAATTTTTTTTTTAATTGCGTGTAAACGCCCCACCCCTATTTTCAAAATAAAAGTTAGTGGAAAAATGTGGGGCGTTTACACGAGTAAATACGGTATGTCAAAATGAGGTTTTGGTCTCAGTAAAGACAAAGTCAAGGATATCTGCCTTGATTATGTGGTTGAGCATAATATTCCTGGAACAAATATTCATGATAAGAGACCCGGTGAAGACTGGTTCCAAAGTTTTAAGGCTAGAGATAACCTAACTGTCAAAAAACCTGAACCATTGGAGAAAGCAAAGAGATGTGTAACAGTTGATATTATCATAATTTATGGATTTTATATATTGTTGGAAAGCAAAATGATAAAACTAAATTTAATGAATAGTCGAGAGTCTATTTATAGTTAGATGATAGTGCATTTCCGTGGGATCCAGCTAAAAACAAAGTCGTAGCACCAAGAGGCCCTGCATTTCATTAGATTACCCAAGGATCAGGTCGACAGAATACTACTGTACTCGCATGTGTAAATGCAGCAGGAAGACTGCTGCCACCACTCGTTCTACCTGAAGGACACAATCTGTGATCAACATGGAAAGACAGTGATGAAGATGGCATGATCAAAGGAACATTCTTTGCAGTGTCAAATACTGGATGGATGACTACAGCAGTTTTTAAAGGCTGGTTTAAACTGTTTATAAAAGATATTGAAGAACGACCTATCTTGTGTTTGATGGACACATGTCTCACTTGAACACTGAAGTGACTGAGATGGCTACGTTGAACAATATCCAAATCGTTAAGTTTCCACCACATTCACAGATGTTTTGCAGCCACTGGATAAGTGTTGTTTCGGTCCAATTAAAAGTGAGTGGGATGAAGCATTAATTAGACAGCAGTCGGAAACCAATGGTAAAATGTCCAAATCATATCTTGCAAACATGTTAGGCAGACTGTGGCACACTGGAATTTCCTAAGATAATATCAAACAATGTTTTCGACACACTAGTATATTTCCACTAGATCAAAACCAGTACCCAACTACACATTTTCATCCCGAGAAACATGCAATGTTCAATGTTTCTAGAGCATCTGAAAATAATGGAAACAACATTTTCACTACCGGCTTAAACCAAGTCAGTTTAGTGATGTACTTCCAATGATTTTCAACCTTCTGTTGTGCAACCCATGGAAGATAATGATTACAATGCATTTGAGGTATCAGATACGCCTAGGCTTAGATCTGTCACCTCAATTGTTGTTCAGTTTCCTGTTGTGCAACCAATGAAAGATCTTGATGAGAATGCATTAGTAATACCAGATAATTCTAGCACCGCAAACAATGTTCAGCCTCCTGTCGTGCAACATATGGAAAAACAGCATCTTGGATAAGGCAACATATTGTCGTTACCGTGAAAAAACCTCCAACTGTATGTCATTTTCGTGAATTTCAAGTTTTGTATCTCTTTGGTTCTAAATTTAATTCTCTATGTGCTGGAAAAACCTACGTGTGACTGCAATGCTGTGTCAATAGTAAACTTGGTTTTGAATTCTCCTATGTGAATCACAAACAAAAGCTTCCGTGGTAAAATCTCCTTTGTGCACTATAACCACATATGAGGTATTTGTGTACAACCATTGCTGTTTACTGAACGCATAGGAGGTTTTCCGAGATGTTTTTTAGTTAAATAATAATGACAGTCTAGTGCAGTTGAGTTGTAATCTTATTGCCAGTGTGTTCACAGTAGGTCTGACCTGAATAGTGTCAAGAGTGCATGTGGAAATTATGACTTGCAATAGTTAAATAATTGTGGTAAGTACCTTTTCTTCTTAACTATTTACTTAGTAGCCTGCATATTGGTTTTACATCTTATCATAATTGAAAAATCTATCATGGTTTGTTTTGGGTTAACCTATGAAATTCCCCAAACAAAATATTGTTGAAAGTACATTACAGTTTACAATTTTATTGATTCAATTAAATAATAGCTTACCACGGCAGAAAACGTTATATATTTTTTGAAAGTATTTTCACATACAGAATAATAACTTCCTAATTGTAAATAAGTGTGCAATAAGTGCCAAGAAATTTATCTGGATTCATTAAAAATAAATTAAAAACTTGACTCATTCTTCATATCAATCATCTATGTAACTAATTTTTACTGTGTGTGACCAACTTAAACAATCAAAACTAAAATACTTCATAAGGACTTTTTTTTGGTTCACAGAATGGATTCACGAAGCCAAAGAATGGTGAGAACTGTCATTGAGCAGAATGGAAAAAGCCACAAAGGTAACATAACATGTGTGTCTGCTGATGCAAGTTTACAATCAGCAGACTGTGCTGACAAAAATGCTGTGCCTAACCAACATGGACATGAAAAGCCACATGTGGACTCTCAAATTCAAACTCCTAGTAGTTCTACTGATGAAAAAAATTTAGTAAATCCCAGGAATGTAGGTTCACACAAATTTGTAACTGCTTCCAATTCCTTTTCTGTAGAAAATTATGAATGGGCAGAGTTCATTACTGACCCAAATGATGAATTTATACCTATAGTTCGTCCCGAAACTGAAAATGCTAGGTCTGATGAAACTAAAAGAAATAAAGCACCTTGTGAAACCGAACTCAATCAAAATGGAATAGAAATAAAGAACTCAGAAAAACAAGAACAATGCAGAATTACTTCTCAAGAAACATCAATGTTACAAGAAATCGCTGATAATGAAATTGTTGACAATGCTACTACGTATATCACAAGTGACAACTGAAGACAACGTTGTTCCTAACATACCATTTGAACCTGAAAAACAGCACCAAGTAGTGTCAAAAGAGAATAGTACTAAAACCAATTTTACAAATAAGCCCAGTAGTCTCTTGCACATCGCATGACAAACATGAAAAAGAGAATTTGTGGACTCGCTTATACAGGTTATAAAAAAATTCACAATAAAATTTTGCACAACGAACCTAAAGAGCCCAGAAAAATTAAAGCTCGCTGTAGTCATAATATTCTGGACAACATAACGTGACGATCATTTCAATGTGGATCAATTTCTGAAGAAGAGCGAGAAGCTGTCTTCAGGAAATTTTGGAAAATACAGTCATGGTGTGAAAAGAAAGCTTATATTAATGGATTGATAGTCACAAGAAAAGTACGTCGAAGAAGAAAATTGAACGAAGGAAAAAAAGTGAAGAAGGTAGAAGGGCGTGATATTGTCGGCACGATTCTGAGATGCCCCATAAAAGTCTTGAGAGGTTGTCTCACAACCTTACACCGAACCGGGGATCGTTCTTGAACAACTACCAAAGCTCTAGAAGAAGTACGTAGATGGAAAACCGGAGGTGAGGAAAAATCACTAGATGAGGTAATTTGGTAACCTAGGTGTAGGCCTCATGAAAAAAGGGTACCCTGTTCTCACCTTTTTCATGAACTACACTTCCACCTACTTCAGCTTTAGAAAAAAAACGAGTGAGCATCAAGATACCAGAACAAATAGGTAAACTAACCTAGAAAAAAAGTAATAAATCACTAATAAATACTGGGGGTTTGTTAACTCAAGATACGAGCTAGTGTACCTGGCATGCAAGAAGCATTTTTAAAAGCAGTTCCCTATCCATAGGTGCACCATATCCACCTCATTATTTCTAAACAGAGTAACTAGAGTTGTCATTGGACAACTCCTTACATTGTTTTGTTAAAATACACCCTATTTGTCTCAATAGATTATTGATAAATAAATAAACTACTAGATTCGTGACCATAACTAGTTTATTTCATTTAACATTTTCAATATTTAATATCGTCAAGTTAACAAAAATTTTGTCCTGAAGAAACATTTTTCACTTCTCTTTTATCCTTATAAACCATCTTCAGATCTTTTTTACTACATTACAGTCTCAAACGAGTCTACTAAACAAGTACATCTTTCAGCTATGTATAGCTGTATTTGTCGAGTTCCATATGGCATTAAATTTCGATTGAAAGGTTAACTAGAAAAAAAACATATAACCTAAAGGTTACAATTTTTTAAAACTTAAATTTGGTATTCAACGAAAGCAAAACTGTATTATTCTCGGTACATAACCTAACAATGAAGCAGAAGTTACAAGAGGTTCTTCCCCGCTACCGAGAAAATAAAAACTAAGACTGTACATGATAAAAAAAACTAAGTCTCGCTCTAGGAGCTTATCATAACTTTAGGTGGCTAAGTCATGCTTACCTAGTAGCTTCCAAGCCTAACTCCTCCTTCCAGGACGTCCATGGGCGTAAATCCCGGGGGGCCTGGGCCCCCCCTGGAATTCTAGTGCCCCCTTAATAGGGGGGCTCGTTTTTGTCAGTAAGTTTTCAATTTTTAAATTACGCTAGTACTTAAGTACTTAAATAGATGCTAAGCAATGCTTCTGACATGGTTCGTGAATATCCGCATAAGTCTTAGCAATATTTTAACGGGACGAGACTATACATTCCTGAGTAACTCTGTCACACTACGTGCCACATTTTCCTTCCGAAGTTCCGATAATTCTGTCCCAGAAAGTCTTCATACAGCGACAGCCTACCCCTTCGGCTCTACCCCTTACACTTTTCTAGGTACCAGGATTCCAGGAACAGCCCATGTCATTGGCAACATTCATTGTGCTACGCTTTCTGGTTAGTTCGTGTCCTGCAGTGGTTATGTGCTGTGATATTTGAGAAAAATGTCGGTGCAAAGTAAATGTAATACTTTAGACAAGTGGTTTAAAAGATGTTTTGATGGTGCCTACGCTCTACAAGAAAAGAAAACAAAATAAGAGAAGTACGTAGTAATTTTGTATTAATTTCAATACTCAAAATTTAAACAATTGTGTAATATTGAACTGTAATGTGCTACAATGATTTTACTGCAAGTTTTCTTGGAAAATACCATTTATAGTAACAATAGCGGCCCTTACCGTAGCGTAGGCCGTATCTGGATTAGCATTTGTAAGTTGTCTAAATCGCCAAGTTACCAGAATAAATTGACTAAATTAATGCTGCATTTACTATTTTAACGTGTAAAGGAAAATTTAATTATTAAACCATTATATCGTTAACTATTTTTCAGTAAAAACGTAATATTTAGTAAGCCGGGAATTTATTAACGTATGTAATAAATATAATGAAGTTACTTGGAATTCATGAGCAAAATTAATTAGTAGTTACTATTCCATCAAAATATTTGCGATGTATTTCACATGAAAATTACTGAAGATACGTAAAATGGTACGGTTATGGTTATGTATAAATGTTTGTTTGTGCTGGTTACTTCTTTTCATTTTTTGTTGATTTCTGTCAGCAACTCACGTGAGTTCCCCTACCAAGAATTCCAACTTTTGTACTAAAATTAAAGGCGAACTTTGATATTTCTACAGATTTTTTAGTAACATTTTCTTATCCTCAAATTTAGTATGCCAGACCAGATGTCCACATTATCAGAATAAGTGAAACGGATGATCCGTGAACTCTGATACAACCAGCTGACGATCAGTTTTTATTAAATACTAACTCAACACGAGAAATTTAAGATTGACTCTGTCAGTGATTTAATAATAACAGAGTTGTGAACTGTGAGGCGAGCATACTAGGCAGTACAATATTATCTACAGCAAAATGTTATGTTTATTGATATTTCCATCATGTTTACAGATTCACCTTAATCTCTGATTGTGTAATTGTTTCTTATTCACACTGCATGAAAGTGATTTGAGAGATTGTTAAAAATTAGTTTAATCAATTTCATAGTAGTCTTCTTAAAATAAGCTATTGACTTATTATTAATTCTGCAGTTGCAGGAACTAGATTAAATATTTATTTACACTAAACATTTAATGCTTCAATGGAAATATATTTTTTACTATTTCCTTAAAATTTTACTGAAAACAATGTAAAGTGGTTCATCTTTCCACGCCTACGTCAGAATATTTATTTTACGCAGTCCTGCAGTGTTATAGGAAACAGCTACATATATTAATAGTTTTCATGTAGACTTATAACAAAATAAAAAATAACGAAAATAAGCCTACTTGATTGGCAGTTCAGGAATAAATTTTCTTTTGTAGGAAAACGAAGGAAGTGAACCGCATCTTAGCACATGTCATTTGGAAATTACTGCCTTGTCAGGAAATAAGGATCACGAAAGTAAAGAACACGAATGTGATGATAATGTTCTCAAAGCTAATATTTTGAGTTCTGAGGCTGGGTGTAGCAACTCAAAAACTTTGTCTTGTCTTGATAAATTAGAGTTAAAACCTAGTCAAAAACAAAGCGGGCGGGTGAGACCATTTCAACCTCATTGGAAAAACCAGTTTCCATGGCTCATCACAAAACCAGGCATTGGAGCACTATGTGATGTGTGTATGGCTGCTTTTAGTGATTTATCAAAGTTACCAAGCAGTTCATCAAATCGTGCAGATTCCACCTTCGTCACAAAAGGTTTACTAAATTGGAAAAAAGCTCTAGAAAAGTTTTAAAAAAATGAGGCAAGTAGAAGTCATGCTTTCGCTTTAGAACTTTTGTCCCACATAAAACATTCACAGTCGATAGAAGCTCAGATTAATTCACAAACAAAAATACAACAGTCACTGGCACAAGCATGTTTGTTGAAGATATTCAATTCTATGAAACTCTGACACAAGGTGTTGCTCTTAGAGGTCACAATGAGGGCGAGGGAACATTTGATCAAATTCTGAAAATGTTTGCAGAAGACAACAGCGAGCTATCTTCTTGGTTAGAAAGAAAAACCACCTGGACTAATCCTCAAGTCCAAAATGAGATTGCAGAACTCATGTCGCACCAAATTGTCAGAAGCATTTGTGAAAGTGTAAATAGGGCAGGCATTTTTTTCTATTGAAGTTGATGGGACACAAGATGTCTCGGGAATTGATCAGCAGACGATATGTATAAGGTATGTTGATGAAAGTCTGACATGTCACAAAGATTTTGTTGGATTCTATTCTACGTTATCAACAACTGGGGAAAGTTTGGCAGAAATAGTGGTTGATGCGCTGTGCCGGCTTCAATTACCCATAAGCAATTTAAGAGGTCAGACTTATGATGGGGCAGCTAACATGAAAGGAGAATATAAAGGAGTTCAAGCTAGGATAAAAGAACTCCAACCTCTGGCTATTTATGTTCATTGCACAGCACATGTTAGTCATCTAGTAGCAGAAGGTGTGTGCGCCAGTAGTGAATATGTAAGTGCAGCGGTAACACAGGCAAAGTCTTTAGGAAATTACGTCAGCCAGAGTGGAAAGTTCAAAGGCACTCTTAAAAGTATAGCCATGTAAACACGTGGTGGCCAATTTTCAGTGAGTGTTCGGCCACTGTGTCCTACAAGATGGCTGGCAAAAGTTTCATCCTTATAATCAATCCTCGAGAATTATGAATCTATTCTAAATGCCTTGAAGAAATGCAGAGCAGTGGGTCGGACAAAGCTGAAATATAGTCTGAGTGATGGAAACATTATTCTTGGACTTTATATAGCAGTTGATATTTTAGCTCCTTTAGAAAACATGAACAGGGTTTTACAAGGTGTTGACCAGACTGTTAGTGGAGCACTTCAGGTCGTGAAAGGTGTTACACAGGCTTACAAAGGCAAGAGATCAGAAGAATGTTTTGCTTCAGTGTTTGCATCGGCAGAATCCATTGTAAATAAATTTGAACTGAAGCCTATTGCTACACCCAGGAGAAGTACAGAAAAATCTGAAGAAAACTATTTTAGAAGAGAGTACATTTCTATGATTGACACAGCAGTGTCGCAACTCGAAGAAAAATTTCAACAGACAGGCATTGAACACTACAAAAAAACTAGAAGATTCACTTCTACAAGGTCGTGTTCTAGAGCAGCTCAGAGAATACAGAGAGTTAAATCACATAATGCTGCCCATTCAACTGCAAATGTTTCGTGCTCAATACAGTTACAATAATGTGGATGATGCCGTTGTGATGCTGAAATCAATGGTTCCAGAGGTAATTTTACAAAAAAAACAATCTTATGAATTAACTTGTTAATTGTTTTAGAGTTCTGTAATCAAAAACTAATAACGACTTATCATTCACTTTTTCAGTACATGATTTCTATAATATAATTTATTTTAAATTATTTAATTAGTAACATTGGCTATGGCTACTAATTTGTGAACAATTTTCTTTTAGGTGAGAAAATTATTTCAAGAAATTGAACGTCTTGTTAAATTGCTGCTAGTCATCGTGTGAAGGTGAACGAAGTTTCAGTGCTCTTAGGCGTTTAAAGACATGGCTGAGAAGTACGATGAGTCAGACGCACCTAAATTCTGTGACTGTGTGTCACGTTCACAAAGAACGATTGGACGATATAGATCTAAAAGGTCTAGCCAAAACGTTTGGCATAAAATCTGAAATAAGAATGAACACTTTTGGCAAATGGTAATTTTTCTTGTATATTAAGTGTTTTATGTTTTTTTTTAAGTAAAAATTTCTGTATCAAAAATAAGATGTTTACAAGGGTTAAGTTTTGTGATAATATTAGGGGTTTTATGTGATCTTAATATACAACAAAATTTAGTAAAAACCATTTCATCAACATGTAAAGCAAATTAAAAATCACTGCAGTTAAATAACCCATTCTTCTCCTAAGAAAACTGTTAAAATAGCTTCATTTTGAACCATGAAATCCTACCAGGAATACTGCTAAAGTAGCTTATTTTGAACCTTGAAAATCAAATTTTTCCAGGGGAGGCCCCCCAGACCCCCCCCCCTAAACTTGGGCATGGGTGAATTTCTTGGGCCCCCCCTGAAATAAATGGGTATCTACGCCCCTGAGGACATCGACTAACATCCTACTACTCTGGCGCTAGTCTCCCCGACTATTTAAAACCACGCCCTCAGGCGAGTGGTCTACATTACCGATACAAAAACGTTTTGAAAACTTCTTAAATCTTTTCTAAAGCACTGCAAAACTTCCCGAAAAGTTTACTTCGCTGTGTTATTACTGGCGCCGTTTCTTGCGCCACCTGCGCCGCACCATCATGGCCACACTGACCCACTTACGATCGTCCGCTATCGTCATACACTCCTTGTTGTGCAAATAAACGACTATCGACGAGCACACACCCCTCTACCCTCTTCTCCTATGGTCATGTCCGCATGACATACTCCCCGCAGGTCAAACTTTACTCGCACGAAAGAAAACTAAACGTCAGCTAGAAAAGACTTCGCTTTAACCAGAACGTAAACTACGGAAAGGGGAGGAAGGAGCACACAATAGCGTTTTTGTCACTTGTCAATTACAAAACTTAGTGTATCCTCGCGCTACAGCAAATGTTGCAATCGACAAAGATCTGTCAACACATCCAGCACTACTCTTGTTCCCACCTTCGTCAATGTTTACGCTGCCTCGCTTGGCCTTGTCCAACTGCAAGCGCATCACTAATAACGTCTCGTAACGTAAAATTTTATACCTTACTTTGCGGTGCTAACATGATGTAAGACTGACATCAAAACAAATATCAAGGAAAACCTAGGCTCTAAGCCACACAATTATCATATCAAGAAAAATTATAAAAACAAGGGTAAACTTACCTAACACAAAGTTTTAACTAAAACTAGACGAAAGTATCATTACGAGGTCTCTACCTCAACTGAAAAAAACAAAAAAGCACAATTTTACCGTCACGACATTATCCCACCCGTACAAAATTTTTGTGGACAACACAAATGAGCAAAGTGCTCTTACAAAGAAAATGAAAAGGACAGTGTCCAATGGTTACAGTCATTGGGGTTCGCAAAAATAGCACGAAATGGTTAATGTTAACCTACAAGTCGTAGTGTTCCAACCGCATTAACAACACCAATGTGTAACATTTGATACAATATTTGAGCCAAATATGGTAGTTTAGTGTTCATGTACATATTTGAAATAGTCATAATAAACGGGTACGGGTCTCAGCGAGGGCCAATTGACTTCTTGTGCTGGCATGTTGAATGTTCCATGAAGTCCAGGAGATACCAGTGCTACTTGAAAGGTAAGGTGTAGCTAATAGGCTTTTTCCAAGGTGTACCTCCAGAACCCCATGACTCATGCCAGCCGCCACACTGCGAGCCACTCCAACCATCACTGGGACAGGAACACTAGAAACAAAACAAACAGCATTAACATCTTTCCATACATGTTACAAACCTATACTCATACAACAAAAAAAAAAAGAACATAAAGAAAAAAAAATTATGATTACATTCTAAGTTCAACTGTTTGGATGATATGTCGTGGGAAGGAGATAATGCACCAAAATTATTGTTTACACAGTCACATAACTATTTCCTCCCATCCTACATCTAACCGACACTCAAAACATAATGAAATCCCCAAGCGCGATTTCAACACAACATTAACAAAAAAAAAAACAGAGTCTCAGGCAAGACAAAAAAAATGTCCATTAACCTAACATTGAAAGAGTTCATTCAGGAAATCATCACCAACGTACACAATATTGGGTGTAGTCCAGGAACTAGTATTTGGACTGTCTGTATTTTTCACCCGCAATGTACATCTTCTTCACCAAAACTCTTCGTAAACCAACTGGTAGTTCTGCACGTCATCTACTTCCGGTAGTGGTATCTCAAAACCTCTTTGTTTTACTGGCAAAGTTCATGTGTTCTGAGAATAGTCACTACGAAACACTCGCCCACGATGTAGGCGCCCCCACATCCATCCATCACCTTCAGTCGAGACTCTACAGGAAAGCTCGACTCCACCTTCTGCAGTAACCACATCCTTCCTTCATCTTGCTCGTCCCCGCAACATAGGAAAAGTACACCAGACCGGAGTTGAGGAGCCCCACTCCGCAACCAGACAGGGTCCGGGACTCTATTCCACGTCATCGCTGGGAGATGACCCCGGGGTTAACACCTTGTAAGGTACTTGGCCTACCCGCCCCATTTCAATTTTCCAAATTTGTTGTTGTTCGAGATTGTAGCTTCCTTTGGCATAAACGTAATGTAACGTGACGTTTAACTTAACGTAAAGAAGAAAAGGAAATTTATATATGTCACCGGCGTCAGCATAGGCCTAATAGGATCCCTGGAGGCTTCGTGAGCACTAGTTACGGAGATGAGGGGAGGAAACCCGGCTTCCCGAATGAGTGTAGTGTTTAAGTAATAGAGACATGTGTATAACTTTAAGTGGTGAAACCGGGACTTAACATCAGTGTGTTGATGTAGACCGCGGCAAAGGGAAAGTGAAAGACGCTTCGTCCATGTAAGACTAGATTTAAGAGTGAAAATTCACTTGTAATTTTATGTTATGTTTTTTTTTTTAGCGGTGGGCTAAACCAGGTAAAATAATTAAACCTCATTGATTTTATGTAATGCGTGGTAGGCGAGAGCAATCGGAATAAGGGAATTGTAGTTAAGTGTTGATACTAGTTTGTTATTGTCTATAGTGATTGTTGTTTCTGTTAAAATGCAAAAAGTGTGAAGAAATGATGAATGCTATGAATTGGGCGAATATTAGCTGCCCGCATTGAGAACTGAGGAGAATAACTGAAATAAGATGAATTGTAAAAGACGTTTACTAATTAAATGTGTCAAGCCTTTATGTTGTAATCAGTAATATTACCGTTCAACGTATATAGTGACTGGCTCAAAATCAGTAAAAATACGAATGCTCTCGAGTAGGTGAAGAGTGTGATCTGTAGTGGCCATGTGGGTGTGTGCTGTCTATGGACACTTCCGGCGGAGGCAGCGAGGCTGCTGGACCTCGGCCACGTGGCACTGGGAATCTAGATGTGGCGGTGAGCGGGTGTTTGTGGAGAGGCCGCATCGCCGCATCACGCGGATGTAGCTAGCTGCTAGAGCGTTTTATTTATTTTCTTTGATGGTAACATGGGCTTTTGAGCCGTGCCTTTAAATTAGTCATCCAACCGAGCTTATTATTGTATTTTCACAGTGTAACTTGTACGGTGAAGCCCACCGCGTGGAGTGTGCAAGGGTTTGTACGACTGTAAGTTGCGTGTATCGAAATGTTGAGTAAACATCCCGAGACTAAATAGTGCGTTTTTGGTTGATTGATGCTAT
>PNEQ01016523.1:0-12250 GCA_003012365.1 Medauroidea extradentata
AAATTTTAATGTAAATTTCTCTACTCGCATCCCCAATTAATAGGTTGGATCCCGCCGTATACATCCTTATACCTGGTTAATTTGGACTACTTAATTTGTTATTACAAAAAAAAACATTTTACGACAAAAAAAAATTGACATTACTGTGTGATAAGAGGCCAAGTAAGTGCTACGTGCCAGTGCACGTCACAATATGTACTTATTTCTCCATAGATAGGCTTAAACCATCCGTCAAAAAATTAAAAAAAAAATCATAATAATTCGTTGAAAACTTTGGCTGCGGGAGTGATTTGGAAATACGCACGTGCGGGCGGGGTGAGTGAGCGATGCTGTGTTGCGTAACAAGTGCGTGCCTAGATCTTCGTCCTAGCAGCTGGCGAGGAAACGAGCATCTAGGTATCCAGTCTCCACAGCGCAGCAGTGGACAGCACAGGAACTAATTCACAGATAATGCCTCGCGACTCCGTTAGAATGCGCTGCAGCGTGTTCTGTTGATTAATTCTATTACCGATAGAATCCAATGGTGTCCAGTGTTATTATTTATTGTCACGTCTCGTGATAAAACCAGCACATTTATAAAAAAACTTAATTATATTTATGCAGACTTTTTACAACAAATTTATTTCAGTAAACGTAAATAATTTATTTTTACGATGCTAAAAAGCGCTTGAGTGCTAACTATTTTTAGAGAGCAGACCAACGAGTTTGTTTCACGAGCGCGGTTGCCTACAAGCTACAATGGCCGCAGCAGTGCGTGTTTAATTATTTTTCCTGAATTTTGTTGGTGGACGGGCCGGGAGAGAGAAGGTAAGATTGAAGGCTCGGTGGTGTTAGTCATCACTTCTCACATATTGATGGTGTGCAGGTGGCCTAACTCACCATGCGCATGCCCGCAGTTTGTTCCATTAGAAGGTTTTAAAGAGTTTTTGCTGATTTTTCTTCTTCACGGATGTGGCTTACCAGTTGACTGTTGTGTTTTGTCATTGTTTTGAGCCAACAGACTTTTTAAAATTACCTTAAATTCCAACAAAACATACCTGAGAATTTGCTTTGTAAAAGGTGGGGTGGAGGGGGGTAAAGGATATAAAGTCGGATTTAATGCAACATTGATTTAGAGTAAACATTTTCTGGTCCCGTGGCATTTCGTTAAATCGGGATTATGCTGTATATAAAAGGTTGTACATATTGATGTGCGGGTGCGCAGTTGCACCACGTTTAGCTGGGTGGGCCAGCTTCAACAGACGGCAAGTTCAGGCACACTGAGTAATGGTAGCGATGGAAGCATGGTTGATTGCCCTAGCAGCCAAGGTGCGTACTAGGGTGTGTGTAACTCAACCTTCTTTCTATTTAATTGATCAACATAACGGCCAAAGCCTTTTTCGCATACAAATAATTTACATCAGGGTTATTTTGATGATATTGAATGCTATTAGGGTTTTTTTTTCCTCCCAATCTCCAGTGGGCTGTAAGAAAGGTAATTGGAACAGCTTTCCAATACCCTCTGCATAGAAAGTTGCGGCCTGCCTATTGAACCTTTCTTGTTTAATCATTTTGGGTGTGGTACACATACAAGGTGCATCACATGGTGTGGCTGAAATTTTATTTCTTCATGGGATGCCCATGAAGCGATGGAAAGTGAATCGTAACACAGCACAATTGTTTACCCCCTTACCCTCAACTTTGTCCAGTGGTGGCGATGTTCATTTCAGAGGGTATTGGAAATCTGGTGCACCGGTATGATAAGTGTCTTAATCATAATGTTGAAATGTAGCTGAAAGATGTGCATATGACAGTACAAGCATTTTACAATTCATTTCCATTCTTGTTTTTATAGCCCATCAGAGGTTGGGGGAAAAAACCTTGTGTATGTGTTGCAACTATTTTTTATGTTTTAATGTTGGGTTTTCATTTATTCTAGATGAGTGACAACATAATCACACCCAGGGACACAACAATGACCTTCACTTGTTTCGTCTTTTTCGACATGTTCAACGCACTCAGTTGTAGGTCACAGGTATGTCTTGGTACTCTAATACATAGGATTAGGATGTTTGTGCAAGCCTTATTGGCCTTATAAAAGTGATTACTGATTGACGAAAGGTATTAGTCTCTTAATATTAAGTTTTAATATTGCCTTTCGTTCAAAAACGTTACTAAAAAAAATTATTAATTGAAATTAATAGGTGGAGTACGACTACATCTTAAGAATGAAATGATGCCCAGGAAGTGTATAAATATTGCTCAGCACCCCTTGACGTGTTATAAGACAAACAAATAATGGAGTGTGGCGTGCTACATGGCACGCGACTCAAATGATCAGAGTACCGCAGCTGCAACGTACATTGCACTTTGTTGGCAGTTATTGGCACTTGCAGTGTATGCTGTATTGTGGCTCATTCTGGCGGAGCAATGAAACACTACCTCAGTCTTGGTTCTCCGCGTCGCCATACGCCACACTATGAGTGGCTGAAAGCTTTAGGTTAAGGATCTCGGTTTACACTTGGCATGGCTCAGAGCAAGTTTGGCACGTTCCAGTTGGCTGGCAAGCGGTAGTTGCCATGAGTTGTGTGCAAGGCTGCTGCATTGGCTGATGGTAATGATGCCAGTGTTGCGTATTTTCTTTCAACGAGCTGCAATCTGATATTGAAGAGTTTCGTACTTATATATCCACAATAATAAATCCTTCCAGCAGTCTGTAATGTATGTCAAAACCAACTTTTTCAGGTATTGTTTATCCAAAAACCTTTATTTCCATGTATTACCAGCATCTCAACTTTTCAATTTTTTTTATAAAAAAAAATTTGTTGTTTTTTTCTTTTGTTCCTTTTACCATTCATTAAATTTCTCGGTGTTTTATTTCATTATGCTGAATATTTCTATCATTCTAAATTTTAATTGAATAATTTTTTGTGTACCTAATTTAACTTGTTACGTGTATGTATGGAAATTACAGTTTTATGGCAAGCTGTAACGTCCGAAGTGTAGCATTTATATACGAGCTGTCAACTTCAGGATTCTGGGCTCTTAGGTGCAGTTGGAGTTGTTGGTAGTGATAATGGATTGTTCTTAACACATTCACTCCTGATTCTTTCGACCCTTGCAGTTTCGTGGTACAGAAATAGTAATGATAATGATCTGCAGTTGCCAAATGAGTTCTGAAATAATTTTGAACGTTTTAGGCTAGGAGAAAATATCCTGCATACTGTTAAACACTTATGGTGATCGTTTAACAGCAAACTTGTTAAAAAAAAAGACTGATATTCATAAAATAATTTTATTATTTTTAATGGTTCCTAAATATTTACGTACTCTACTATCTGTTTAACTATGAAGGTCGTTGTTGGTACTATATTTTATGTAAGTAAGGTTTTTGTACAAAAAAAAATCTGATTTCCAGAGATTAAAAACGTTAAGTGCTTGCTTTCAGACCAAGTCCATCTTCTCCATTGGCCTGTTTAGTAACCGTATGTTCCTGGTGGCTGTGACGCTCTCTGTGGTTGGTCAGCTGCTCGTTATTTACTTCCCACCATTGCAGATGGTGTTTCAAACAGAGGCTCTCCACGTCACAGGTAATTCATACTTGACATTTTTTTTTTTTAATTCTTTAGTGTTTGCTAAGCTGTGCTGTTTTTGTTTCAGTTAAGGTTTGAGTCTAACTCTGCCTGACATTACTTGGTTTGCTTGCTTTACCTGTTATGGTTAAATGAATGTTAATCGTGGTGGCTTGTCTGTAAAGAGGTACATTATCTTATGCAGTACAGTATGTGCTGTGTACTAATTGAAATAATTGAAGTAATTTTTTTAATTTAAATTATCCTAGGGTAGTGAAAGAAAAAATAATTGGTAGAGGAATGTTTATTTGAATTGATAGAAAATAAGTGAACTAATTAGTAACAAACATAGCTAAAGCAAGTGTAGGTTGGTTCCATAGATTCTTATGCAGTTGTGGCTGTTTTATGAAAATCATTTTAATGTTTTTTGCAGAATGTTAGTAATGACAGTGTGTCTTTTAACACCACATATTTTTACTTTGCAGACATAGTGTTCTTGGTTGGTCTGACATCAACAGTATTTATAGTCTCGGAGCTGAA
This sequence comes from Medauroidea extradentata, assembly GCA_003012365.1. Taxonomy (NCBI): domain Eukaryota; kingdom Metazoa; phylum Arthropoda; class Insecta; order Phasmatodea; family Phasmatidae; genus Medauroidea; species Medauroidea extradentata. Next base: position 4,092 of record PNEQ01016523.1, read on the forward strand.
GAAGTGCGTAGAACGTGAAGTCGAGAAGCGCCAGAAGACGACGACTTGGAAGAAGGAGCTCGACTTTGTATGACAGTTAAGGAAAACCAGGAGCAAGACCCGACTAGATTAAGTTTGTTCCTTTTTTTCCCAACCCCTTTTGATTACCAAAAACTTCTGGGGTGGAAATACATTTTTTTTATTATTTTATTTATTTAACTAAACGAGGAGGTCTCTTCTGGTTGTGCAGTCAAAATGCAAACCACGTCATCATTCCCGGAACTTTTTTATAACTTCTACGGTCTGGAGCTTAGGAAAGATTTCATGCTGCCAGCTTCAGTGTCATTGCTTACTTCGTATCACAGCTGTTAGAATTTCTATCTTGCCTGACTGTTACCAATATCTCTTTCATTCTCACGTGTAAAACTTTGGCACCAGTATTCTGTTCTCTTAGTGGTAATTACGGTACTATTAATAAGTATTCAGATAGCATGACACTTCAGCTTTGCATCTCATTCTGATTTTAACCCTGTCATTTACACAAGCTGTTTAGATTTAAGGTTGGAATAGCTACATTTGCTTTTCCCAATGCAATTAAAGTGAGGATCTGTGATAATAATGGAAACATGAGATGGAATGTATCAGAGTTGCAATTTGAAGTCTAAATATATCATAAGCTTAAAAAGAGTTGAAGGTCTCTGTTAATTTCCATGGCTGCAGCGTAATATACCTATTTGTCCAAATGAAAAATGAAATATTCTCGATTGGTAGTTTTAACTAGAGCATATATTTATAGCAGCTAAGTTTTACTGTATGTTAACATGTTAAAAGTTTGGTGTTGTTACACAAGTGTAATATGTATTTAAGAGCATTAATGCTCTTGAGATTAACTGGGTCAGTTGTGTTGTGACTAAATGAACTTTGTTTCTTTTTAAGATTTGTGGGACTTTATTTCATAGTTCCCCAAATAATGCGTTTGTTGTTGTGAGTTGTTGTAAACAGAAATTATTTTAAACTGCAGGTGAAACCATATTTTCGAGTTTTCATGACTTTATTACTGTTTTCAACAGTGTCAGATATTTAGTTGATGTACTGTGTTGTAGTTATGGGAACAACTTTAAAAACCGTGTTCCAGAATCTTGGTGAAACAGGTTATAATTTTTTAAGGTAATTTATTAGTAATTTTTTAAAAAGCCTTTTGCTGTATCTTTGTTAGTGTGACTATAAATATTTTGTACTTAATCACAAAACAGAAGACTTGTTTTCCTCTCCATATTATGTGCTTTGTAGTGCTATACCGGTATGTAGGTTTTTTCAGTATTGGTTTTCATTTGTTATTCCATGCTTAACAGTAATTTTCATTTAAACAATTAGGTAAAAATGTTTTTTTTGAGAGTCATATGTGTAATTGTATGAGTAGCACTTTTGAAGCTGTTTAATAAAAAAAAATTATCAGCTTGTCCTTGCAAGTTGGTATGACAGTCCTTATTAAGTGGGAAATTCACAATACCTCTGGAGGTGTAGTTGGACTGAGTCCTTTTATTGTTAATGTAATTGGTATGTACTAAAATTAAAATCAGATGTTTAAATAAAGTATTCAAGTTAAATGATGCAGCACTTTTGTTTTGAACCGAATGGTTTATTATTGCATCAGAATATTTTTAATTATATTCTCCAGGTTGTAAGATTAAATTACTGGATTATTGGAAGTAGGCAGAAATTTGTGTGCAAGACTGTCTTTACTTATTTATTTATTTTTCTGTTTACCGGGCATAGTCATTCATCTTAGGTACAGTTTTGCTTGCACTTTCATAAATGTGTTTACTTATGTAGACAGGACTTCGACTAATACAGTAATTCACATTACAGTTGTTTTGTGGCACTGCTTTTTTCAGTGGTAAATGAATTCCTCACGCAGTTGTATATTCTGTATTGTAGTAAAGTATTGAAGTACTGTATAGGTTGTAGCGCACTTAGCCAACAATTGTGTGTAGTTGTGTAGAGAGAATTTTCTGGTACTGTTCAAATTGATTTTATTTACAGATAACTGGGAAAAGTATTTTACTGTATAAAGAAAACAGTTGTGGGTCAGTCCTCTAACTTAAATTGTAGAAAATTAAGAAGTTTTTTGTAGCGTATAATACACAATTTTAAAAATATTGCTGCACAGTGGAAAACACATCAGTAAATGCATGTTTACTTATTGTGGTCGCATTGGTACAAAACAAAAATGTTGCATCTCTAGTTTCGTGTCAGATAACTGACATAGTAACTTCTCTGTTATATGATCTGTCGAAGTCAGCTAGGTTGCAGCGTAATACTTAACAGAAATAAGATATGGGATAAAGTTTTAATAACCAAAAGCTGTGACAGAAAAATTTCAATCAAAACTCTCATTAGAGACAAGTCGTTTGTTTCAAACATTCACTCAATGTTGTTATGATGACATGCTTGTTTGAAACAGTTTATTTACAGAGTATGCCACATAAATTCAGCCAGACTTTGTGCAAGAAACCGCAGTAAATTGTGGTAACTGATGACGACTGTATCGATGTACAACTTTTTTTAAACCTGAAATACCGGAATTTCAATTGTAAAGTTAAAGTGAAGAACATCAAATTGACCTAAGTACAATGATTCCAGCAAGGATATTAATGTATCCTGTAACTGTTTGTTTTATATACATGTATATACCTATATATGTATAGTAAAACTCCTTTGCTCTGAGCCACGACCTAAGTATAGCTTAAAATGATATTGACCTTTATACCAAAGTACAGCTTAAAAACTTATAACCAAACCTATAATTTACATTAAGACTATCGGTCTACTGCCCGATGATAGACCACAATTGAGCAAGAGAGTAAGAACTTTCCTGTTTCATTTGTTAGTACAGTATGTTACACCAATACTATTATTGTGCTTTGTAATTTAAATCTACAGGTCAACTTTTGATGAAGTTATGGAAGTGTTTACAGTTCGAATCTTCATATGTATTTTTTGAGAACTACAGAATTGGGTTTTTAGTTATTTTCTCACTATGCAAATTTAATTACCGAATCACAATTAGGTATAATTTAGCATTATTATTTAGGTATGTTAACTCTAATAATTGCAAATGTTATTAAATACACAGTTTTTTAAATTGTGATACTTAGGCTGATATTCAGTCAGTTTGCAGTGAGAATGCATGGTGCATCCAGTGCGCATCTTTCCCGGCGTGAAAACAGGATTCTTGAATGCAATTAGTCATTTGCATCTTGAATACAGTTGCATGGGCTCGCAAAGTTACAAGAGGCATGGAACTATCCTATACAGTATGTACTCTTTGCAGACATTAAACAATTCTGAAACTGTTCATAACTTGGCAGTATGGCGTATCATATATTTGAACAGTTCAATAATTTTGATGGTAGTGCCTGAGCGGCATTTTGAGGCAGGGTTGATATAGTCGGCAAACAATTTTATCAAAAGCATAGTTCTTTAGTAGTGTAAATTAGTCAAGGTGTAAAATATACCTAAGATGCTTTAGACAAAAAAAAAGCCTTGTGCTATTAGCGCGTAGAAAATATATTTTGGTTATAGGTGAGAATACGTTATTGTTTTTCGTTAAAAGAAAGAACAATCTGTTACTCTAAAAAAATGGTTTATTTCACGCATTACTGTTAATGTAAATTGTAGCTGTTTTAAACAGTTTATTTTTAATTTTTCAGCTGTTACACAATTGTTTTGTAATACTGTATGTATTTTATCTCCATAAAGTCGGAAATTACAAATACGTATAATTTTTAGCATTTAATTAATACAACATATTTTTTTCACATTTGAAAGACTTGCCTCCATTTTATTTTGTTCTGGTAGAAGATGAGCTCTCTCAACCTAGCTTTCATTGTTCCCTTTGAGTTTGTGGGTTCGTTTGCGAGCTGCAAATGAAAGTGTTTAAGAACACCACCCTTAATCCTGATCTGGTAATGAGCATAGAAAGTATCCAAAGTAGTGACTAAAATTAAAAACCTCATTTTGTTGTATCAGTATTTTAGAATACTGTTGTGACTTTTGAAATAGGACCCTCTTAGACTTTCAATAGAAACTCTAATATTTACCTAAATGAAATTTAAACCGCAGTATTACCTGAAAATCATGCTGATGATTTACATTGTGACAAAGTTGCAATGGTGAGAAATGTTTTATTATAAATCATGTAACAGGTTCCCTCTACCTGTAAAAGATTCAACTGTTTTAGAAAGCTGTAGGAGATGAACTAGTCAGAGGTGAAATGTGTATCTTTGTAGTGTTGTACAGTTAAGTGTTGTTTTCAGTCAGATAGAATTGTAACAGTGGGTTTTAAATGAAATACATAATTCAAACTTAATCTGCAGCATTCATTCTCTATAACTTAAGTGTTTTATATCTTTGTTTTTGTTATCTTCACTTGTAATTACCACTGGATAATATTTTGTAAAGAAAAAATTTTAATCTTTCAAGCAATGTGCAGTAGGATTGATGATCATGTGTGTTACTAAATGAGTAAAACTGAGGTTGTAGATGGTACAGTAAGAAAAAAAAAGCCTAAACAGAATGGCATGTGAGTTTTAAGGGACCCATAAATTTTGCATGCTCATTTGAGGAGAAGTTAGATTTTTAATTCTTGTGTATACAAGTAACTTTGTGATTGTGTCGATGTTTACAAAACTTGTCCTCAAGATTTTTGAACCAATAGTAAACCAAGATGAAAACACTTATCGACTCCTTCTCTGCCTTGTCATGTGTACAACTGGCCATTATCTGTAACAGTCAGCCAATGAACAAGTAGTGCAGAGTTCAGCAGGTAGGTCGTTGAACCTTCATAATTTTTGGGTCCTTACTCATGTATCGTAAGAGTTGCCTACTTAACCAAAATTCAGTCTCTAACACAACTTTTTTTAAAACTATTTTGAATAATGCATTTGCCTGCTGCAATTCTGCATTTCAGAATAGTGTTCGATTGCAGGAAATTCAAAATCTGGAGAAACTTACTGAACCATGAATTAAGAAAATGTAAACAGCTTGATGAAAATATCTGATAATAGTGGTACATATCTTGTTTCCCAAAACATTTTTGTTTACAAACTGTTTCTGATTTCTTTACAAACCTACCTAATTAATTCACTATGTGATAATTTGGAAAGGCTGTGAACCTGACCACATTCATATTGTTGATATCGGAAAATTGAAATTTTTGAAAACTTTATTATCCCTGAAACTGAATTTAATTAGAGGCACTTGGAAATCGAGACAAAATTTAATGCCAATGTTTTTTCTAAAACAGTGTAGTACTCACCACCTTGCATGATTGTACGACTGCTTTATCACCAATTTATATTTTAAGAGTGATGCTGCCTGTCATTGTAGCTAATGGGCTTTGTCATTCTGGAAGATGACTTAGCTCAAATATTCTGTTTTTACACCACTAAAATGTTGTGTTGAATTTGAGTACTGCTTGGTTGATGCAATGTTTGGGAAAAAAAAGTTCTTGTGTGCTCATGGTGTTGACCCATGTGTTGCTTTATCAAAAAAAATTCCATGTACAATAGTAAATTTGTAATAAGACTAAATGTGAGTGTGTAAGTTTGGACTTTTTTGATTCTTAAAGTATTCGAGAATGTTAAGTATGAAATTAATTTGTATTGTGAATTTTGAATCGTCTGCTGAAACATATGTAACTGCAATGATGTTAATAAAAAATTATGTCAAGGCAATGTACTTCTGACTTGTTGCCATATTACTTTGTCAGGTTGGTACTACGACCATTTCTTACAAAGTTAAAATTATGGGAAAAAGATGCTACAGAAGTCTTATCATAATGTGCATTATGCTGTTTTCTTCATGTACCTGTACTTATCATGCAATATGTACAGGGGTGTAATCTCTTTCTTGCAGAATAAAGATCACAATAATACGCAATAGTCTGTAGATAAAAGAATTATGGTTTGTCTTACTTGTATTACAATGCAGTATTTTATTACATTATAAAAATACATTTAATCCCAACGTGAATTCATCTTAGATTTACATAAAAAGATAATTATTTTCATATTTGAAATGGTGCTTACATTGAAAAAAAAAATCTGCTGTTTGAATGCCTCATAAAATTTTGGCCTGTAGGCTGTGTGTTTGGTACCATTGGTGTTATGTGTATCTACAAGTTAACTTTCTAATGTGACTGTACTTGGGAGCTACACCATTTAATATTGTATGTCTTGACACATGGAATGAATATTTAGCTGTTTGACTCACTGAAAAAGTGGGTATAAGATGGCTGTTTAAGAATGCTGAACAAAAGTGTTGATGAACTACTGTACTACCGTCACTTACTGTCAGCTTTGAATGGAGTGTGTTTATTCATTTACTAAATCATTCATTTGTCAACAATCTCAACTTTCCAATCTATTTTTTATGACCAAAGAAAGTGAGTGTAGATGTTTGTGAAGTTATATGCACACAAACACGGATGAGAGAGAGGAATAAATTTACACATGTGGTGTCTTTTTAAATTAAGAGTTTATAGATGTCTGAAGCACATGTGACAGTGTGTTGTCAAAGCAATACTAATAATTAATTCACTAATTGTGAATGTAGTTGTTTCTGTTCTGCAAAAAAAAATGTTTTTTAATTTTTTGTTTGTAACACATAGGTACTGTATAGCAAAATCCTAACTTTATATGGTTAACAAAATATTAAATACTGAAGTGTAGTATGTGTGAATAGTATACATTTTCTTTGTAAACAGTGAGAAAATACACATGTGGAGTTACAGTATGCAACTAAAAATTGTAGATTTATGTGACTAAGAAAAGGGTTTTGCTGTTATTATAGTTAATAATGTGCTTAGAGTTGATAGGTGGATAATTTAGAGGCCTAAAGTTGTTACTCAAAAGTTTTCAGCTGCTGTTTGTTATCTTTTATATCACGCACAGTTCAAGAAAATTAAAGGTTGTTAAATCAGTTTTGTGTCAGAACAGAGCATGATATGTTTTCTTCACTTTAACACATTAAACATTATCACTAGGGGCAAGATTTCATAGTTTTGATTTTAGGCCAATTTTGTGTTTGTTAGCAACGGGAGAAGTGGTAGTTCACGAAGGAAATGAACCAGAACTGGTGTGATTGTACAGTACCTTTGATCCTTTGCATAAGTCAGGTATTACCTTGTTTGCTGTGTAGTTTCACATAGCAAGACAGCGGTTTGTTCTTTATTCTGGCTCTACATGCTGGGCCCTGCATGTTGTCAAAATCCTTTCTGGTATTACCAGCATAGTGTACTGTAACATTCATTTAGTAAAAAAAATAACACAACATTAATAATGCATCCAATTTTTTCCTATTTTAGAGCCGTAAAAATTATCATTGCACTCAGAAAAATATTGTGCGCAGATCGTTGTTAACTATTATTTTTGGTACGAAATGTGGTCTAAATTTATGTGGTGGTGTGAACGAATTTGTAATGGTACGTGATGACTAACACATCATTATTAATCATCCATAGCTCCAGTGAAACAAATGTGAACTTCGTGGTTTATTTGTCGATATGCACAATCATCCACAGTGTATTTTATTTTTAAGCTTATGTTAAAAAAAATATAAATAAATAAAAATAAAACCACAACATTTGTGCATCCTCATACACATATTCATATTTAATGATAGTGTGTATCCCTACAACTGTACCGTTGTTAGATGTGTTTCATAACGAGCAGGCCTAATTTGTTGCGTACAAACTATGGCAGTTACATAAACGAACTATTGTACTGGTGGCCTTTGTTTAACCAATACAGCCATAGGATATAAAAATGAATACATGCAATTTTAAAGTTTTGGAAGATACCGTACATTATTTAGTATAAACTTGTAGAACACAAATTTAGAACATCTGTTTCTGCAAGCGTATAATGGTAACGTGGAAAAGTTTCAATTTTATCTATAATTTAATACAACACAATATTGTCGCGACGGTAAAATTTGAGGAATTATTTTTTTAATTTTTGCTTTTTTCTTAAGATACCTGTTGTTGATAGCATGGTCAGATACTTATTTATTTCTTTTTCTCAACATTGATTTTTTTTTGTTAAGACACTTTGCTAAAGCCTTGGGGAATAAAGGCAGATTGTTTGTAGCTGTATTATAGCTGTTCCTACAGCAGT
>PNEQ01016524.1:0-17652 GCA_003012365.1 Medauroidea extradentata
GACAAAGTAGGTAGAGAGAGTAGTTAAGAAGGGAAGAAGAGCATTAGGCTTGCTGGGAAGGGTGTTGAAGGGAGTTAGTTGTGAAGTGAAGGAAAAGGCTTATTGTACAATGGTTCGACCCATGTTGGAATATGCTGCCGCGGAATGGGATCCATATGTGGAGGTGGAGGTGCAAGAGCTGGAGAAGGTTCAGAGAAGGGCTGTGAGGTGGGTGATGAATAAATGGAAAAGGTAGGGACATGATGGGGAGGAGGAAAGGAACTTTAGGCCCACAGTGATGATGAAGGAAATGGGTTGGAAACCATTGAGAGATAGGAGAAAAATCGAAAGACTGGTCAGGATGTACAGGGTGGTGAATGGAGAGGGTGGGTGGGGAAGGTTGGCCTGCTAGTTGAGTAAGGGAACATTTAAGGGGAGAGGAACCAATAGTGAGAAGATTCAGAGGGTTTGGAGAAGGACTGAGAGGGGTAAACAGACAATGCTTGTGAGAACGGTACGGGAGTGGAATGGCCTGCAGGAGGAGTTGGTGACCGTGAAGCGGTCTGGGAGGTTAAGAAGAGGTCTGGAGGGTTTGTAGTGTAGGGATAGAGCAGAGTTCACTCGCCACCGGGCGGTAGTCCAATTGCGAGGTTAAACATTATTAAATTTAGCCTAACCTCAACGTGGCCTAACCCAAACTACCCTAATCGAACTTAAACTAACTTAATATAACTTTAACCTATACCAACTGAAACTAACCTAAGAAAATTTAACCTAACAAAAAAAATTTTTCCTACGACTACTTAGAACATCACAAGAAAAATTTTTATCAGTAAACTATATGTCAAAAATAAATTGTTTGACAGGTACATGATGAACATTGATCCATAATATTTACCATGGGGGACCTGTATGTGTGGGTGCAGGAGCTGGAAAAGGTTCAGAGAAGGTCAGCGAGGTGGGATTTTATTTATGCCTTTGAGAATTTTGATAAATAAACAATTTTTGTGATATGAACTGTCCTGAACTGCCCCCCCCCCAGTAAGTAACAGAAATTAGTTAAATACTGTGTACATATTTTTGTCCATTCCATAATCATTTTATTAGTCATTAGGTAAATAACAACAGTTACAATAGACTTCATCATAAACATTATACAGTATAAAATTACATGCTGTTACCTTTAAAATTAAATTCAAAAACTTATTAACACTATAAAAAGGGTTCAGCATGAATCATGCTAATATCTTTGTTTTTAAATCTTTTGGATTAAGATCCTTTATTACATTTGGTAACTTATTATACACTTTTATTGAAGTTATAAAATAATTCTTTTGAACAACAGCGAGCCTGGTGTAAGGTACATCCAGCATACTAAAATTCCTGCTACTATATGAATGAATGTCTTTTCTTAAAGTCAAGGTATCTAAGTTATTAACAACAAACATTGTGCAATTTAAAATATACAGGTTAAATAAAAACAGTTAAAATATGACTACGAATAAACAATGGACAACAATGCGCTAGTCTCCTTGATTCTGTAAGTATCCATATAGCCTTTTTTTGGAGCAAGAGCACATCTTTAACATGAGATGAATTATCCCACAGTATAATTCTATAACTTAGTATACTTTGAAAAAATGAAAAATAAATGGTTCTTAAATATTCATATGGAATTGAGTCTCTTAAACGCCTAATTACAAATAGTACTCAGGACAGTCTCCAGTTTACGTGTTTTATATGGGTGCTCAAAGACAAAGTACAGTCTAAATAAAAATCCAAGAGTTTTACACTTATTTTACACTGATCTTCAAGAGACCTCATATTGGAGCACAAAGCGATTGTGTGCATTTTAGTCAAATTATTCATAAATCCGTTTGCTTTGAACCATTTTGTAGCTGTATTTAAAATTAATTTTAATCCATTGTCTAATTCATTTATAGTATCAAAACATTGAATAAATGTTGAATCATCAGCATACAAAATAGAATTACATGAATTATTTTTATCCAAGTCATTAGTCGTGATCAAGAGCAACAATGGGCCCATGATGGAGTTCTGTGGAACACCATGGGAAACTGCTCTAATATAAGATTGTTGGTCTTTTATTTCAAGAAGTTGAGATCTGTCTGATAAATATGAATTGAAGAATTTAAGTGCAGGACCAGAAATGACTTAATATTTTTAATTATGTAGCAAAATTTTATGGGGCACACAGTCAAATGCTCGACTTAAATCGCACAGTACAGCCAAAGCAATTTTATTACTACTCATAGCATCTAAAGCAATCTAAACAATGCAACTTACTGCATCAGATGTTGATTTACCTTACCTGAAGCCATACTGTCTTTCTGAAAACAAATCATGAGTTAAAAAATAATCGTATAACTGTTTATTAACTGTTACTTCAAGTATCTTACCAATCACTGGTACCAATGAAATTGGATTATAACTATTTACTGCATCCGTAGGCCCCTTTTTATAAACAGATACAACTTTAGCAGTCTTAACAACTAGGTACTGTATATGGGAAATAACCCTTCAACAAACATTCATTAATACAAAAGGTCAATGGATATAGAAAACAGTCAGTAGTTTTTTTTTTTTTTTTTTTTAAGAAAATTACTAGAGATTCCATAAAAGTCGTGACTATAAGATGATTTCATATTATAAACAACTGTACGCATTTCTTTGCAAGACACAGTATTAAATTTTAATTGAATCGAAAGCACTGGGCTATTATTATTCTTAAGCAGTGTTTCAGCTAAATTAAATGATGATACATTAGTCTAGGGTTGCCACAGCAGTGTAACCCAAAAAGAGGACACATACTTGTTCAAAGCATTAAAAAAGAGGACACATAAAAAAAAACACTCTTAGTACACCATACATTTTTTTTTTATGTAAATGTATAAATTATTTACTTTATTATCTGGTAGTTTAGTAGAGTAAATGCTAAAAAAGCAAACATAATTTCTAGAAATAAACTCCGAGTATGTTAGCACTACAAAATAAAACAGATTAAAATAGTCTTCAACATAGGCTGACAATTGCACTTTTTGAAAACCATTGACAACTGTAAACATATGTATAACAAATGAACAACGTAATAATTTTCAAAGCAAAGAAGTTGCACATAAGCACGAGGCATGTCGGTACCGCTCCTAAACATTTCGTGATGCAGAGACCACATAAAAAGTACATTTTGGCTCTCTGTTATTGAAAAAGAGGACATTTGGCCCGTTTTTGTAAAACCCGGCCGGACAGTTTACGAGGCGTTGAAAAGAGGACATGGCCGGGTAAAAGAGGACGTCTGGTAACCCTACATTAGTCACAATCTCATCCACAGAAGTGATAAAATAATCATTAAAGACAGTTGGTGAAATTGTAGTACAAAGATTATAACTAACATTATCTGAACGCTCATTTATTAGATCCCACACTGACTTACATTTGTTGTTAGAAGATTCTATCAAGTTTGCATTATAGTTCTTTTTTGCTACAGTAACTGCCTTCTTGTAACTTTTCTTATAATTAATATAAATGTCCTTATTAACTACTTATTTATGCAACTTATAACTATTATTTAAAATAATCAAAGTTTCCCTCATATTAACTAAATCACTTGTAAATAATTTTTTCTTGGTAGCTACTGACTTATTGTCAGAGTATAAACTTTTTTTTAACTAAAAAAATATTTTCAAGTCTTATAAAAATAATTAAGAAACTTGTTGTCACATCACAAATTCCAGGTTTTGTTAGAAATTCAAACCAATTAACACCATTAAACAATGTATAACAATTTTCGATATTGTAGCTATTAAAATTTCTTGTCAGAATGTAACTTGTCTCATCAGTATTACTGCTTCTATTAAAGAATTTTAAAGTTAATTTAAGCCTAATACAAACAGCCATATGAACTAATAGAGCAAAATCTATTACATGTATATTATTCTGCGATCCTACGTTCGAAGCAATATTATCTAAACATCTTATACCTCTAGTGGGTTCAAAAATCATGCAATATATATTAAAAGAACGAAAAATATTTTGTGGCACATGATCATCATCATTTCCTGAACCAACATCAATATTAAAATCTCCTGCAATAATGTAAGTGTAGCCAGGATTTGTACAATGTAACAAGTCCAGCATATTGTCTAGTTGACTAAAAAACTTATCAAGATCACCACTAGGGGATCTGTATAAAGAAACAATTATCACATTGAAATGCTTAAATTTTACAGCAGATACCTCGAAAATCAATTCAATACATAGTTTGGTTAAATCAAAGTTAACTAAAATGCAATGAGATCACATCAGCAATAAAAATGCACGTATCACCATTTTTATGATTAGTACGGCAAAATACACTGCTCATATTAACCATTTATCTTAAACTAATCAATGTCATCAACGGACAGCCAATGTTCACTTATACAGAGAATATTATATTAAAATCTTTATCACTTAATAACAGCTCCAAGTCCTCTGCTTTATTCCTTAAACGTTGTATATTTTGAGAAAATATTTCCAAGTTTTGATGTCTTCTAAAAGGACTGTTTACTTCCCTAGAAGAGCTAGGCTTGACTATGTTGTCTCTGATGCTGAGTTTTTTTCCCCTAAAAAATTTCCAGTATCTTCTTTAAATTCATTAATTTTTTTTCAACTTTCTGGAGGAGTAAAATTTGTTAACTACAATTCTGTCAGGCCAGGCTTCAGGATTAAGGCACTATGTTTTTACCGTTTGGTACACCCTCCTTGAAGGATTTATAACCAGGATATTTTGTTATTTGTTCTTCGCCTAGAACATTGGCTTCAAGCACATCCTTTAAGTGATTAATAATATCGCTGCTAGTCACCGAGGTGGCTATTCTTGAAACAGAAATCCAACTCGTCCTTGGCTCTGCTGCAAGATTAGTTTTTGATGTGACTTTTCCAGTACCGGTACCTAATACCATACTTCGTTTACTGTACCTTTCTATTGTACCATTATTCTTCTGGGCTTGTTTCTTCTGATTATCTTTACTCTAGGAGGAATTATTTCTCCTCATTCTCCGACTTACCTTTTCCCAACTGGTATCTTGTACATAACCTTCACTAGATTCTTCATCGATGTTACTGAATTCCTTATTACAGTACCAGAAGTCAATATAACTTTGCTGTTGATAATATTTTATGTAGATTGTACCTCACTGGTTTTTACAATTTCTCCTTCACTACCAGTACTGATGCCTGTGCTCACGACTTTATTTACATAACTAACAAATTGTACAGGTGATTTACAATTACCTATTTTTTCAAGTTCCTTGGCTATTGAGTCTACTTTCATATTTAAAATTTTATTGTCATTCACAACCACTTTCACTGTTTCAACTAATTTTCCAATCATTTTACTTATTTCACTCACCTTGTGGGAGACATCTTCTATTTTTAGGAACACTTTAAATTTCATGTCACAGTCGGCACGAAACCACTTGATCTTTTTACCAACCTTATTTATCACATCGTATTCCTTTGCCAAAATGTTTACACATTGTATGTGTAGCCAATTTCCACATTTTCCGTCGCAAAATGTACTTTTTTCATCATTTTTAACGTCATTTTTACAGCAGCCACAAGGCTCCTGAATTTATCAGGGTAGTTAAATATCTAACAAGGACACATTGTGCATAGTTTTAGAGTGATTTGTTATGTGGTGGAGAAGGTGAATGTGGAATTTTTTTTGTGATTGCAGGTGCGAAAAATGATGTAGGGCCTACACCAGGAGTTGAATGATCTAAAAACCAAGTTGTACAGTCAAGCTGATACTGCTGAATGCAATGTGGCAAATTCACGTCATTAATACAGCTATAGAGAAGGTTACCATGAAGCGAGCATACTATTCCAGGTTAATGATTATTTAAATATTTTGTATCATATTTTTCAGTAGCCTAGTTGCATACTACAGACTGGCTGCATTTTAATTCACTTGCCAAGGATTACCTTTAAGTGGCCATGTACCTTTGAAAAGTGTATAGTGTGGTAAATTCCTTGCATACTAGTATAGTACTTAAGGTGGCCACCTGGCTGGCTCTCAGTGTGTTTGAAATTAAGTTTTTTCTCGGAGACCATTAATGTTTCCACAATGCTTTTCTATGAAAAAAAATGCACTTCAGTCTACTTGTTAATATGACTTTTAAGGTACCATACACATTGGAAGCATTATTTTAACACCACATGAGGTAGAGGGGTCCTGAGAGCGATTGCGATCTCGGTGCTGATTTTACGGGCTCCAGCAATGCGGCCCACACATTGCAATTCTAGAGACTATCTCGGGGCTGGTTATGGGTTCGTGCGTTGCTCACCCCTACCTCTGTGTCACATACAGTACCTCGACTCGCAGACACTAGCATCCCTGATTACTGACAATTAAGTGGGGTTCTATAATTATAACAGACAACACGTACGGGTACATTCATACCAGGCTCGGTTTATTCCATACCTCATAACACTGCGTGCCTTGTATTGGTTGACTACATGCGTAGTGACATCCGGGGTTACCTAACCTGTTCTGCCCACTAACACAATGTAAACCACTTTCCACTCCGTAGTTTATGATAACACAGTCGCTACGGGGTAAGGGCGTCTCCAGCCGCTAGGATGGACTGCAGGTGGTTACCCAGAGACAGGATACAGAGCTCTAACCACTCGGCTGGGAAGCAGAACACATCACTCGTAGGTTAGCCGTCAGCTGAGACTCAGGCCTGAGGTAGACGGAAACCTAGGGGTAACCACGGGGTTACAAAACAAACCTTATTGGTGGGACTTAACAAGCCCAGATCCCTGGACAAGAGACATATAATAATGAGAAAAATTATGGAGCACTGGAATAACAGCTAGCAAAGCACTAGGCCAAGAATGGCGCCGATGAGCACAGATTGGTGCGGCGACCGCGTGGCTCAAACAACACTTGCAACACCCTTAAGTTACTTCATGAACCCTGGACAAATTGCTTAGAGCCCTGACAAAATATTACTTGCAATGTACTCAATTCTTACGATGATGGGTGCAACACTCTTAAGACCTCACACTACGGCCGCGTGGCCCACGCCTACGTCCTCTCTCCTATTAAATTACTTAAGTCCACTGGGGCACAAATACATTAATTACACTGCAGTATCTGACTGCGGGGAACGTCAAAGCACGCGCACATAAGACCAGATTGACCGGTAAACTATGAAAGGCTATTGCGACTAACTCAGAGAACAAAAAGATGAAGGTGCGTGTGGACAGCGACTGCCACAAGCTAGCTGCTGCACGGACCCAATATGGCAGCCTACGGAGTTTACAACACCGGAAGTCGCTTGCACGTTAATGAATTACTTTAAATTAAGCAAAAGGCACAAAACACTAACATTAATACATTTTATGAGTGCAGTTGTACAAACACATCATTATTTCCTTAACTATTATTTCTGCAGAACATAAACAATACTAATACTCTGCGACCGCAGCAATTCAAATAGAGTAAGCCGACACTGTCCTTTCGCAGATACACAACACTGCATTCAAGACTCGTCCTGCTTCGCACATGTGTGGCAACGAGGGCGGGAATTTTCTAGGTGTTGCTGGCCTTGGGCCGGCATCAATTTTAAAGCCATAGAACTAGGAAATAATGTGGTTTTTCAGATGCTGTTTCTCATGATATGTGTAGCCTACTGGATTTGTTTGAAACCAAGATCTACAACTACATTGGACTTCGCTACAGTGTTGGTTGGGTTTAATAATATGCTTCAAGTCCCATAGTAAAAATGTTACGGTAGGAATATTTCACATACATTTTATGACTTTGGAGGTTATAAAGTCGATATGACAAAACTTTAATAATGATAATTATAACAAACACTTGTAGTAAGGCAACTCTAACATTGGTCGTACCATTGTAATATACCCGTTACCTTCACTGCACTATTAACACATTTCAATTCCCTCCCCTGCATACCTAGAGCCCTTCTCTCTTCAGACACCACACTCTCCACCTGCCGTCTCCACTCTAAGTCACTCTCCGTTATTATGCCTAGGTACTTGTATTCTGAAGCCACCGCTATCTCTTACCCCTCCCAATTGTACACATCCATACTTCCAACCTTCTTTCTCGTAAAGCTAACAATCTTTGTCTTTTTCGTGTTTATTTTTCTTTTTTTCTTTTCCGTCCACGTTTGTATCGTATTAGGGTCATCCTGCAGCTTGTTTCCTCTACTCTCCTCTGCATATTAAAAACAGTCAATGGCAAATAATGGTATTCTGCCGCTCACCTCCATACCCATGTAATTTGCTGTTATTATAAACAAGGGCCCAACACGATTATCTGTGTCACATCAGATGTAACCTCTCCCTTTAGCAATAAGGAGCCTCACACTTTACCCTCTGTCTGCGCCCCTTGAGAAAGTCTTCAGTCCATCTCACTGTAACTTTGTCTACCAGCAATTTATCAACTTTTGGCATTAAGAGTCCTATACAGCTGCCGCACGACCATTGTTGCAGCATATTCAGAGTAAGTTTTTGTAAGGTATGCCACTAAACGTGCGTTTGATATTTTTATCTACGAAAAGAAAACACATTTAAAACTATGCTTCTCGATTTTTGTTTTTTAAGTATCATGTTTAGAAACATTGTTTTGAGGCACCTCAAAATAGCCAAAAACCACTTTTTCAGACTGCTGTAGTGTAAAAAATACAAACCGTAATCTTAAAACGAAAATAGAGAAGCATGCTTTGGACATTACTCTACACTGTCCATATTAAAATAATAGGGTCACCGCTTAGCGTCCCATAGAAAAAAGCCAACGACCGAAACATTGCACGCAGTTTTCGCGTCCCGCACATAAAGGCGACATGGTTGTTGGTGCACGAACCAGTCTAGTTCTTATCACCTGCCTGTTTCCATACCTCAGACGCTGTGCCTAGCGTGCACTGTATAGGCCTCTAAATACCCCATGTGGTACCTTATCGCATGCCTTTTCTAAGTCAATAAAGAGGGAATCCACCTTCTTCTCCTCATAAAATTCCCTGTACCAAGTCCTTTATAAGCCCAGCTAGCTGTATCTTACGTGAATAACCCTTCCTAAATCCATGTTGGTAATCCTGCAGCTGTGCTGGCCAGCGTGACTTGTAACTCATAGATTTCCTCAGACACACAAATACACAGTTCACCAATTGGCCGCCTTTTTGCTGAAGTTGTTGAATGCGCATGAAATGTACAAATGTATAAAGTACACACAATACATTTCTATTTGTGTGTTTCAGACATGCACGTACATTAGGATGTCATAAGGGACAAAAAAATGTTTATACCTTTCAAAAATGGAAAGTAGGTCTAACAGGTATAGGCTGTCCACCTGCAGGGAACACAGGGAAATGTCAAGGGATTTCCACATGGGTCATAGAAAAAGTAAAAGTTTATAAAGGCCCAGTTCTTAAAAAGTAATCACAGTTAATTTATGATTTGCATGCTTATAGGATTTAATTTAGTGTTCAAAATGTAAAAAATGGCAAGATAAAAAGTTTTATGCACTTAGTTACTTGCTGCTGTATTGACATTGAAAGCAAAAATTTACAAGCGTGGGCTGCTTCGGGGGGAAGGGGGGCCAGGCCGCCATAAATTTTTTGTATAGTATATCCTTAATATTTTACAAATTTTTAAATTAGTAGCCTATATTCTATTTTTTGTTTAAGAAATGTCTTAAATAGCACCATTTTGCACCTTAAAAAGGTTATGAGTTGGTATACTTTTTTTAGGAAATGCCTCTCCCGCTCCAAAAAAATACCTAGAGCTGGATCCACCCCTGTTTACAAGTACTAGAAGACCTAGTAAGGTAGAACACCCGAGGTTCATATATCAGACATTTCTGGTTACAAAAATCTGGAAAGCAGAATGATTGTTTAGAACAATATATCTATATATTGGACAGATTTTCCAACTTTCATTGTCTAGAAATGTGTACAAATAAAGTAGTTTTTTTTATGTCAATTTTTAAAATGGGTCCTGTAAATAACTCGTGGTCTGATAGCTAAAAATCCAAAATTTCCTCAATTTGATAATCAGTATTTCTCAGTGGGATAGTATATGTAAAGTGTGGGTAGAAAAAAAATTTGCAGTAAAATTTCAAGAACATTTAAATTTGAAATATAACTGTTACAGATCCTTCTTTAATTTTTTTTTATTGTAATACTGTTGGCTATTAAAACAGATAATAGAGGGTGAGGGCAAGAACATACACAGAACTTTATGCAAGATTACTTTTAAAAAACTTAAATCTATAATTCGTTTAACCCCTTCAGTGTCAGATTTTCGTCTTACTGTGTTTGCTAAAAATATTAAAAGTTTTTAAACATAAATATATGTTTTAGGCAATAACAATTATTTCAAAAAAAAATTTTTTTTTAAATTTTTAAAAAATTTTGTATTTCCTTTTTCTGGCTGATGTACAGTCGAGGGGCGCAACTGGAAGACATGGGGCCGCGATGAAAAGACTTGTTAGAACTCTTCATTACTAACCAGTTTTGATTATTTGACTATTTGATGTGAATTTGCAGCCGTATCAACCGCGTGGCCGGCCGACTATCGGTTATGATTTAAGTTCAGTACGTGCTATTTTTGTCTTTTCGAGTTGGGCTTCATTTTAGTTCAGTTCAGTTCTCTTTCAGTTTAATTTTATGTTTTACAAGAAGTTGTTTGTGCCGATGTAAGCGTGGTTGCATAAGTTTTTGTGACAAAACAAAGTAATAAATATGGGCTGTTGATCTAACCACGTGTTTGAATGCCGTTATGCATGCGTCCATCCTTCCGATACCACAAACCCTGAGGTAAGAGTAACTCACCGCTGAGACCAGAGCATATATGAGGACTGATAAAATTAATATTTTTCTTTGTGGAATATTGTAAGCAAATAAGTGGGGCTAGTATCGTCTCTTGTGTCGGCTATGGGCGAAGAAGAGTTCGCGCGTGCCACCACAACTGACAAAAATTTTGTTAGTACATATAATTAGCTTCAACTTATATTTTAGTCATAAAAAAAAACAACTACATAATACGTAGTAAAACAAATTTATAAACAATACTGGAAAACAGATTGTTTGATATCTACTGCCGTTAAAGCTTAAAAGGATAATTATCACAAAAGTAATGGAAATTTTGTTTAATAATGTCTCCCTTCCCTACTTTAAATGTATACTTAGCAGACTAAACGAGTGACAAAAAAACTGACATTTTCAAGTTCCTACACGTCATTGATTTTAAATGATCGATTTCATAATAATCAACACTACCCCAACCACGTTTTTGTCATCAGACAGATGCTTTTTAAATAGAAGAAATCTTGTTTCTTCAGCAATAACTATAATATTGACATAGATGTGATAATTGTTTTACCTTTATTAAGTGCCTCTTATTATTCATCTAGTGAATGCGTATCAGTTGAGAGTGTTAATTCTCTCTAATTTTAAAGTAATGTAGAATGTAAGTAATAGCCTATTTTGAAGCATGATATTATACAAATAGTAATATCAACTAGAAAAATACAATATATAATACTATGAAACTCAAAATTATTTATTTTTTTAAATTTATTTCTTCATTCAGCCTCCAGTAGCGCACAACAGATGAGCTAGGAGTTGTCAGTACAAACAAGTAAAGCATAATATTTACAAGTACAGTAGAATTGTATATACATACATAAATATATACTATACATACTGTATATGAATTTACACATACATATGTTAGTTTAAGATAAGGAAGGAATTATTACATACACATTATGCACAACAAAATTATGGTCAATGAATTTACAAGTTGTATAGGCCTGGAATATCTTACCATACAATTAGGGCCTGTATTACCACCTCCTGATAAAGTTCTGGATAAAACATATCTAAAAGATAGTCCAGAAAAGTGTATTACGCCCCTCTGATATCGCTTGTCCGAGAGACTATCCACTGGATAGGCTATCAGCTGCTACGACCTCTTGATAGGTACTTATCCAGAAGTTAAATGTGTAATTGGAACAAAAATGGCATCATATATGTTTGTTAATCATGATGATGTTGAGGTTAGGATTCCACTTCACAAAATGGAGACCTATAAATTTTGGTGACTGCAGAAAACGTAATATAAATTATGAGATTATGAATAATTATGTAGATATTTCAGCTTAAATTTTTCATGTTATGATTTATTTTGGTTTCGAAGTGATTAACACTATTTTTAACTACTTTATTTTAACCAGTATTTATTGTGTTACATGTGTGAATTATAAAATTAAATTTATCTGGGGCTTTTATTTTATTTAATACCTGTATTTTAATCAATATTTTACTTAATTATATTGTTAAACATGAGAAAGGGTAACAATTTGTAAAATTTGTGAAACATTAAAACGACAACAACCCAACGAAACAAATTTAAACTAAAAAGTATACAGTTAGCTACATTTTTACTACCAACTTATGAAAAATTTAACCATGTACCTCCAAATATTTACCTGCAGGCCGAGCATGGTTCGTGTTTTCTTCCTGTCGTCAGAACGACGCGTCAGTGGAAAGACGTTTCGCCAAAAAAGCAAGCACGGTTCTGTTTGTTGCCCGTCAAAGCTTTTCATATGAACGACGCGACCGTCATTACAATGATGCGGTATTTTAGCGTGTCATGAGCCGACAACATGCGTATTTAAAATAAATAACGATAGAAACAATGCCATATTCACAGTTTCAAGTGACAAAATATATTTTTTTTAACTAATATAAAGCCTGCACACAGTATAAACAATACGTTCAGA
Organism: Medauroidea extradentata; assembly: GCA_003012365.1. Classification (NCBI taxonomy): domain Eukaryota; kingdom Metazoa; phylum Arthropoda; class Insecta; order Phasmatodea; family Phasmatidae; genus Medauroidea; species Medauroidea extradentata. The sequence goes on from PNEQ01016524.1 coordinate 12,797, forward strand.
GACAAATTAAAAGTTCAGTTACTGTACACGTACCATAACCTATAACTTGACCATAAAACCATGACCTACATCTTGCCCATACTGATAGCTAATACCTAAATAAGTAATACAGTTTGTATTGAATATTTTTGAAGACAAAAACAAATGGTTTTAACTGATGTTTATGTAGGTAATTATTGGCGCTGTATTAGTGTATGCGTGTGTTTTGTCTGTAATTTAAACATGTTGGTATAACCAAACCGAATGAAAGTGATGTGTGGAAGAAAAAAATTCCGGTATTTTAATATTTATGGCTTGCATCTATAGTACAAAACGCATAAGACAAAATCATTCTCTGTTGAAAATATCCTGAGAAACCAGTGTTTATACGCAACGTAGTAACTTTTAAAAACATTGCTACCGTTTGTATTGGCAATTAACCTACAACGTTGTACCTTACAGATATCCCAGGAGACTATTAAATTTTTTGTAATTTTTAGCAGTATATTATTTATGTTCATGCATTGTCTTTTTCCTAGATTGGGAAACCAATTTTAAATTTATATTGTGTATAGGGTAAAGGAGACCACAAAATATATATTTTCCTCAAATGTAAGGAAAATTTTTTTATTGACTGGAGAAAAGTAATTATCGTCTTCTGTTATTTTTTATAAATGTTCTGACAGAAAATAAATTTGTCACTGTAAATCATATGTATACTTCAAAACTATAAGCTATATTTGAAATGTTAAAAATTATGTTGAACTTTATTTACCATGTTATATTTTACATTGTTCATATAAACATCCAAATGAAGATATAAAAAAACTGATGGTCAAGTACTGATATTACTATTTCGACAGCAACACCACTACTATAGTGACTTTTACACTGACTCATGAAATTAATATTTAAGCAAACCCCACACGACTGCCACAGTGCCACAGAATATTAGCACTTGACTGTAAACAGTCTAAATACAACTTAGAATTCTGTCGAAAAAAACACTTTATTCTCTGTTTACATACATCACAGCTTTCGTACAATTACGTCTCCATAGAAGTCTACATATAGAGTAATGCAAACATTGTATTGTTCCAGCACCTTAGCACCAACTTCTTAAACTCTAAATCTTACTCAGATCTGGTTACTACTCAGATCACTACATTGACCACAGATTTTTCAAGTTCTATTCACACGTTTAATAAATTGAAGTTCCACTTGTGAATAAAAATACACGTTAATTGTGTCACTTGTAAATAAAAGTACAGGTTAAGTGCAAATAACATCATTCTCGTTACAGCTGTACAATATTTTTGTTCATAGATGTTTTCTATTGGCTGAAACTTAAAAGCAAATTCTCCAATACACAAAAATAACACGTCGCTACTGCAAATTTCGTACCAACCTCTGCGTATATTCCTCTTTGGAACCATCGTTCATTTGATGCAATAATTCTGACGGAAGCGTTATGACACGACGATCCATGCTCACATTTTTGCACAGCCGTCATGACACTAGCGTCGTTCTACCGACACGTCGGAGTTACGACGGCTTGGAATAAAAGAACCATGCTCGACCTGCTGATATTTTTATCGGGTTACTATTTAGAGGTCGTAGTACACAATGGCTGATTATAACTAGCTGATAGCCTATCCAGCAAGTTTTATCAAGAGGTGGTAATATAGGCCCTAAGTGTTATGCATATCAGTGACAACTGACAAAAACTATTCTATACACAGAAATAATAAGGGATTCTCTCCCCCCCCCCCCCAAGTATGTACCTAATTCTCTAAATTCATGTTGCTATAATTACATTACACAAAATAGAACATTTTAACTTAGCTTTTTGTAAAATACTCTTCAATATTGTAATACCGTATGCCTTTTCAAGTAGGTAATTTTTTAAATGGATTTTGAAGAGTGACAATTTATTTGTATTTAGACTACTCTGTACTGTTTTAGGCAGATTATTGATGAATTTTGTAGCTGTTATATATGGACTAGATTTGAGTTTTTGTGTTCTATGGGTAGTAAGATGTATTTGTGTCTTGTTTCTGGTATTGTAAGAATGGATATCTTTATTAGTTTTATAGCTAATATTTGTTATTCCAAAAAGTATGACCTGATAAATATATAGGCACGGAAGAGTAAGAATTTTAAGGTTTTTAAAATGTTGTTTACAGGAGGAGGGTATTTTTATATTGGCAATAATGCGTACAATTTTTATTTGTGATATAAATACAGCGTGCCAATTTCGACACATACCCCAGAAGATTATGCCATAAGTTAATATAGAATTTACATTTGCGAAGTAAAGAGTTAAAACAGTTTTCAATGAACATGTCTTTTATCGAGTAAAATTCAAAGCACAATGAACTTAACTTGCTACATAATTTTTCAGTATGGGGTTGCCAGCTGAACTTATTATCAATAATTAACCCTAAAAGTTTTGCATTATTTACAATCTGCAGGGAGTCTTTTCCAGGCTGGAAGGGTGTTTCTGGGAACTGGTATGAAGAGGAAGGGTGTTTTAGAGTAAAGAATATTTTGGCATATTTGCTTACGTTGACCGTTAGTTTACTTTTGAACCATGTCTTCATGTCTTTGAGTGGATTAATATTATTTTGTAGTTCTTTTAAAGTTTTGCTACTTGGTAGAATAGTAGTATCATCAGCAAACGTAGTTACAGACACTGATTTTAAATGTAGAAGAAGATCATTAATAAATATTAAAAATAGAACAGGTCCTAGTATGGAGCCTTGAGGCACTCCGACTCTGATTGTGCATGGAAGAGATTTATAATAAATTATAGGATTCTTATTATTACGCTGTGAAATGCAGACATATTGAATTCTGTTAGAGAGATAGGACACAAACATGTGAATTGCAGTGCCTCGTATACCAACAGCCTCCATTTTCTTAAATAAAAGCTGATGGTCGACACAATCAAAGGCCTTAGATAAGTCAGCAAGGATCCCAGCCTCATATTTTTTACTATCTGAATCTCTTAATGCTTTATTTATGAAATGGTACAATGCTTGTTCTGTGGATTGTTTCTTCTGGAAGCCAAACTGGTTAGGTGAAATAATCTTATTTATAGCAAGGAATTCAAGCAGTCAATTGTGTATTGTCTTTTCTAGGATTTTAGAGAACACAGGTAGTAATGAGATGGGTCTGTAATTACCAGGATTAGTTCTATCTCCTTTTTTGAAGAGTGGAATAACTTTTGAAACTTTTAGTCTATCTGGAAACACTCCCGCAGACAAGAATTTATTGAAAATATTTACGAGGGGCTTTTTCAAGCTATGAACACAGTACTTCACAACCTTAACAGGGATTTCATCTAGGCCAACTGAGTTCTTATTTTTGATGTCTTTGATTATTTCCACCACCATCCTTTCATTTATAATTTTAAATTCAGATAGCTCTTGGTTAAGTGTATTATTTTCTTCGCGGTTGTTAACCAGGTTGGCAGTTGATGTCTGTAGCTGTAATCCTATTGTTAAAAAGTATTCATTAAAATATTGTGCAACTTCATGTTTATCATCAATTACAGTATCATAGATGTTTAACGATATATTTTTTACAGTTACTTGTCCTTTAATCTCGTTGTTTGTAATGTTCCACATATCCTTTGACTTATTTCTAGACAGACACAGTTTTTTATCATTGTTCAATTTTTTAGCAGCTGCCACAAGATTTTTGAATACTTTTTTGTAAGTGTTGTGATGGTACCTTGTTGGCTTGGTACCAAAAATGGAACAAAATTTGACGTAGAAGTTACTCATTTGCCTCGGTTGACTAGCTCACTTTGGTGCAGTATCTCTTTCCTCTGAATAGTGCCATCACAGAATAAATAAGTAGTACCAAAAGCGACAGGACGTGATTTTTATCGTACTCGTTTTCTCTTTGGATTGCCATGGCGTCGCAGTTCGCAGAAGTTTGGTTACCTTGAAGTTTAATAGGCTTTATTTTATTATTTGTGAGGAAACTTACACGTAAGTAACGTCACATTTACCGTTTCTAAATATGTAAATGAGGTACTAACAAATTACAGTATTTCGTGAAATTAGTGATTCAAACCAATGTCTCAAACTCCATATGGCTTTGTTTACATTCCTGAACGCCCCGAGAGCTGGTACAATTACAATGGTTAAAAAGCTCCATTATGTCACTTCTAATACAGTTAGTTATTATCTGATGTTGAGCCTTGAATCGTCATGTTTACAATTTTTAAATATTAAGTTAATATACAAACTAATTACAGTATCTCGAGCACCACAAGTGGTTATATAAACCAGTGTCTCTAATCCACGTGGTATTGTTTATATTCATGTACGCCGAGAGCGGGTACGATAACAACAATGAAATAGCTTTCCTTGTCGCTTCTGTTAGCATTATTTATTCTGTGGTGCCTTATACTTCAAGCTGCCAACTCTTACGATTTTCCCGTACAATGTACGATTTTGAGCCCTATCCCTACAGTGCATAAACTTTTTTAAATTCCTAATTTAATGTTTTTTGGTTTACTCTGGTTTCTTTTGAGACAAAAAAAATATTAGAAAAAATTTTTCAATTTTTTTAATAAAAAAAGTTGAAAAACATTAGTGTGCCGATCGGCTACGCCATGGATATCACAACTACATGATGTGTCACTCTGAAAACATTTCCTAAGAGGGTAATTCCATGAGAAAGTGAACATATGCACAAATTTTTAAAAAATTATAAAACATAGTCATTTTAATATTTTTAGAAAGTTAATACTGGATACTGTCAACTCCTGCAAGTTTTTTGTTTTCATATTTATATACACACCTTTTATCATGTACCTTAAATGTGTGTTTACTATTACCAGCTGGGAACACAGTTTTGTA